>JAJMLV010000003.1:48135853-48147062 GCA_027123465.1 Erythroxylum coca
TAAGACAGAGAAGGTGATTAGAACTGTTGAAAGATTATGACTTGATGATAGACTACCAACCGGGGAAAACTAATGTAATAGTAAATGGATTTAGTAGAAAATCTACCATGGAAGATGTGGAGATAGTATATTTACCTTTATTAAATGAGTTAGTCAAACTGAAGTTGACATTGAGCCAAGCAGAAACGGGTTGTATATTGGCAAATTTCAGAGTAAGGCCAATTTTGAGTGAGAAGATTAAGGAATTGTAGGAACAAGATGAGTACTTGAGTAGGCTCAAAGAAGAGATTAAAAGTGGTAAACCCTCAAAAATAGAGGTAAGAGAAGATGGATTGATGGTTGTAAGTAAGAGATTATATATTCCAGATATGCTAGAGTTGAAAGATGAGATTCTTGATGAGGCACATAATGCTCCCTATGCAATGCACCCAGCGAGTACGAGAATATATAGAGATTTGAAAGAGCACTTTTGGTGGAGAGGAATGAAGAAAGATGTTGCAGAGTATGTTGGTAGTTTTATAGTGTGCCAACAAATTAAAATAGAACATCAATCACCTATCGGTAATCTTAAACCTTTGTCTATTCCAGAATGTAAGTGGGAGAAGATTACAATGGATTTCTTAATGGGATTTCCAAGAACCAGAAGGAAGCATAATGCAATATGGGTGAATGTGGATAGGCTAACTAAGTCCACACATTTCTTGCCAATTAGACAGACAAATTTTTTAAATGCATTGGCCAAGAAATACATAGATGAAATAATCAGACTTCATAGGATTCCAAGTTTTATAGTCTCGAATAGAGATCTCGAGTTCATTTCCAGATTTTAGGAAAGCTTACAAGAGGCTTTGGGAACTAAGTTACATTTTAGCACAGCTTTCTATCCACAGACTGATGGACAATCGGAGAGAACAATATAGACTTTGGAGGCAATGTTAAGAGCTTATGTTATGGATTTCAAAGGTTTATGGGATGATCATCTCCTTTTAATCGAATTTGCTTACAATAATTCCTACCACTCAAGAATTAAATGGCACCTTATGAGACTTTGTATGGTAGGAGGTGCAGAACTCCTTTTTTTAGGGATGAGGGAGGTAAAAGGAGACTTGTAGGACATGAATTGGTACAAGTAATAATCAATAATATTAAATTGGTGAAACAAAGACTCACGACAGCTCAAAATAGAATGAAGAGCTATACGGATGCACATAGAAAGGAGATGAAATTTGAAGTTGGAGACAAATTGTTTCTTAGAACCTCTACATGGAAAGGAGTTTTGAGATTTGGTAAGAAGGGCAAGCTCAGTCCGAGATATATAGGCCCTTATGAGATTATTGAGAAGATTGGGCCTTTAGTTTATAAGTTAGCTTTGCCACCAGAATTGTCCAAGATCCACAATGTTTTCCATGTGTTGATGTTGAGAAAGTTTAGATCAGATCCTTCGCACATAGTCTAACCTTCAGAAGTTCAGTTAAGAGAGGATTTGACTTATAAAGAACAACCAGTGGAGATTATAGATCTGAAGGAAAAGGTCTTGAGAAATAAGATCATGAAGCTAGTTAAAGTCTTATGGAAGAACCATGCAAGAGAGGATGCAACATGGGAACCGTTAGAAGCTATGAATGAGAAGTATCCCCACCTTTTTATAAGCTCAAGTAAGAATTTCAAGGACGAAATTCTATAAAGGGGAGAATTATTGGACACCAAATTTTTCTTTATTTTTTTATTTATTTTCTTAGAATTTAATCCATTAAATTAGAAAGCATGAATAGAAGTTAGAGTTATAAAATGGAGAATGTTAGAATTTAATTAGATTATAGTATGGTATTTAGTGGACTAAGGAGATAATGGGCATTACATTAAATGAAAAGAGGTAAAATGGGAAAGCCAAGACAAAAATATTGTTTTGAATTAAAAGAAGGAAGAAAAGGAAAATCGTGGGAGTTAGAAAAGAGAAGAGAAATCGTGGAGAGAAGAAAAAGAAGAGAAGATTGCGTGGAAACTAAGGAAAAAGGAAAATGAAGAATAAGGAAGAGAAATCAAGCTTATTAGAGGTAAGCTTCATCATTTTTCTTCTTGCTTTGGTAGCAAAAAAAAAAAAAGAGTTAGGAAGAGAATGGGATTTTATGTTGGGGGTAAAGAAGAAGAAGAGAATCATGAAACCCCAGTTAGATGTTATGGGTTTTCAACTAGGTTTTTGTTTTTCTAGCCTAGATAATCCATGGGTGGATTAATTGAATGAAAACTTGGTTTATTGAAGGAAACCAAGAAAATCTCACTCAAGAACCAGAGGAAGGGCACAATTGAACTTGGATTGACAACTAATTTAAGTGGGTAATATGTTTATGGTTATTGTGATAATGAGTTAATACTTGTTTGCTTGGGTACTTGAATAGCTTAAATTGAATTGTTGTAATTGATATGAAAATGCATGATGATTTATTATCATAATATGCATTAAATGATGTTATGGCATTTTGTATGGATCAAAAGAAGAAAAAGCATAAGAAGTATGAGAATATGATTTTGATGAAATGGATTTGAGCATAATAATTTGCTTGTGATTAGGTCAGAGATGAACAATTTCGTTCGTCACATGCACATTGTCTAAAGCCTTCTCCCGATTGCCCGCTTATGACATGTGAGATCTTAAGAATCGGACTCGTTTTGTTCATGACGTAAACTTTGGTTTCTCGGTTTCGTTTCATGAGATCCTTGAGCCATTAGTTTGTGCATTGCATTTCGATCTGTAAGCATGATGCATAATTAAGTGTCATATTGATGATTGTGAGTTACATGATATGATTTATGTGAGAATGTGTGAACTATGAGATTGAAAGTAGAACTGTGGATAATTGGATTGCTAACTGCATGAGATGTGTACATATATGAATAAGTAATATGCTTGATATGTGGCTTTTTATCACTAGGCATAAATATATTAGCCAATAAGCTTAGTAGTTTCCACTACCTAGGTGCAGAATAAAAGAATTAGTGATCCTTGCAAAAAGATTGGCAACTCCAAGAATAGAGACTTTTGTAACTAAGTTAGTGACTTTTGGATAGCTTTATAAGCATATCAGTATGAACATTCATTGTATTTTGTATTTTGTTTAAGCCAATGGTGTGGCTTTCAATATGTAACTAAAGCTGTTCAAACTCTTTGATTTGGTAATGAAATTTAGATTCAATAAAGATCTTTGGTGCATATGCATATGTATATGGTGATTGAGTTGTTATTTTTATAGTTAGAAATAAAAGCATAAGATAGAGTTGGAATTAAGGTTATGTGTGTAGGTATGTTTTGTTTTTGGACGTTGGTTGTCTGGGTTTTGTCCGAAGGTTTCGTCGTGGTGAGGCTTAGAGTTCGCCACAGTAAACCTTTTCAGAAGGGTGATTTGTGCTCAATCTTAAGACTTCACTACGGCAAAGCCAGAAGTTCACCATGACATATTTGTCCCGAAGGGTGTGTGCGTGAGATGTTCCGACTTCGTCACGGCGAACTACACGAGAGGAGACTTCGTTGCAATGAACCTGCCACTGCTGACATGAAAGTTTCTCCTTACAAATTGAAGCTCTCAAGCTTCTTCTTACATGGTCCTTACCTAATTGTCGCATAATGTTGCCTTGTAATAATACCGAGACCTGGGCGCCAACATAAACCCACTCTATCATAGGCCAAGAGAAGCAGAAGAAGGATGAAGAAATGAATGAGGACCTTCCCTATGTTCCTTCTCCGCTTTACCCACCAAGACTACCATTCATAAGAGTTGATGATGTCGAATCTTCAAAAGAGGATGAGGAAGAAAAATAAATGACAATGAACATCCAGTTTGAAGAAGCTATGGAAGTCTCTATTTAAGAAGCTAAAGAAGAAAAGGAGTGAGGTCGAATATGGAAGGACCAAAAAGAGTACAATTCACCCTCTTATCGTGAAAATTGTTGGATTCCATAGAAGATTTAAGGAGTTTTTTTATTCCCTATTTTGTTGACAGTTCACTTTAAAAAAGGACTTTACTGAGCTTAATCAATTTTGATAATTGGTGATGCTGTCGCCTGCAACCAAATATAAAAGAAATCACTTCCGTTAAAACATATTAATGTAGTAGCGGTAAGTGGATATCGTTCCCACGAGGAATCTCTAATGGTAAAGGTTAGCGAGTTTAAACGGAACAAATAACAAAAAGGGGGGTTAGTTTTGATTCACGAAAATATAAGAAAATCAAAGGAAAAATCTCTAATCGAAACAATAATTAAATCTGAAAATTCAATAGGAAAAATACCTTGGTTTCGGTCACCAATATTACCATGCTATTATGGATCCTCGACATAAAATTGCAATTATTAATAAACATTCATTGGGGGAATTTTCTCTTAAGTGTAATGACTAGAAACATGTATTCTAGCAATCTTATTAGACAATAACCTAGATACGATCATAGGTAAATTGAATAATAGCATTAAGAATTAAGAACCAATGACAAGTGATAAACATGTACGACATGAAATCAATCAAGTGAATATCTTCTTAGAATTTTCCGACTCTAACGTAGAGAGGTTAATCCTAATTGCTACTTATGATTACCGAAACTGAACGTCATATTTCGTTAACCTAGCGGTTGAATCAATTAATCTCTAGTAGCGCTCCTAGAAACCAACAAATCCAATTAGAAAGAATAGATCTGAAGATATTCAATGTTCATCAATAATCATAAAAAGTATCCAGAAAATCTCACCATAATAACATGTAACATGGATCTCTCAACCAAGATAAGAAAATTTAACTACTCATACTTGAATTGAAATCAAAAGAAATAACAAAAGAAATAGTCTCCATAACTGGTCTTTAATGAAAATAACGAAAATCCCTAATTGAACCTATGCAGAAAACATGACAGCAAGAAGAAATTGAAGGTGCGGCAGTCCAAGACTCCTAAAGCCTACCCTAAACCTACGATTATATGACTGGAAAAGTGCAGAAACGTGGACAAGAAAAGAACAAAAGGTGCGGCAATTTAATTCCTAATCTAAAACCTACGATAATCTAGCCTAATCCTTTTCCTC
The DNA here is from genome assembly GCA_027123465.1 of Erythroxylum coca. Taxonomy (NCBI): domain Eukaryota; kingdom Viridiplantae; phylum Streptophyta; class Magnoliopsida; order Malpighiales; family Erythroxylaceae; genus Erythroxylum; species Erythroxylum coca. The sequence goes on from JAJMLV010000003.1 coordinate 48,140,918, forward strand.
CTCTTTTACCCTAATACATATATATATGTGTGGCAACACCATCCATCTTCTATTTGATGTCAATCTCTCCCTTATCTTGTCTTCCTTTTGTCGAGATCAGGTTTACATCTAATTTCGGTAGGAGTCTTCTTGGAAAGAGGGCAAGAAGATCTTGGGCGATTGTATTTTAATTAGAAACGAATTATGAAAAATCTGCAGATTTCAGATTCCATCCTTAGGCGTGCCCACGCCTAATCTCTGAATTTTGTCCAGATTGAAAATTTCGGATTTCTTGCCTTCTTTTGCATCTTTTTGATCATTTTTTATCCTTAGAGTGTTGAAAACCATCTGTAAATAATTATAGAACAATTCTATTAAATTCGGATACCAATTTCAACACCTTAATAATAATTACGCCCAAAATATATGCAATTTAAATGACTTAACAAATTTGTAGGGACTAGCCGAAACAATGGAACTTAAAACTACCTTAAGCAAACTTCGCATGTAATAATGACATCCATAGTGCAATAGGTAAGTTACTATTCTCTATTGTCTATACCAAAGCACCTCACACACACGATAGGCTTGGTCAAGTTGCCTAAAGGTGAGGGGACCAATATTTCTGCTAAGTATATGATCGAACAAATGGTAGCAATACATTAATAGGTAAAAGAAGAATTGAAAGTGGCAAACTAATGGTACAAACAAGCAACTAATAAACATAAGCAACTAGAGACATTCAATGTAGGAGATCATATTAAGGTATTCTTATACAAAGAGAAGTCCTATAGGAGCATACAGTAAACTGGAGCCAAAAAAGTATGGACCATACAAGATATTAAAGAAGATTAATGATAACGCTTATATATAAGCCTTCCAAATAGTTAGGGGATCTCCAACACTTTCAACATAGTAGTTTTGTCCAAGTTCTATAACTTCGTTGATCTATTATACCTAGAAGACTTTCTGCACTTAAGAACGAATCCTTTGCAAGTGGAGGTGACTGACACGAAATTCTAGGAGTACTTTACTAGCTTTAATTGTTTTATTAATAAAAAACTGTTTTATCTTTAAGTTTTTATCTTTTAAAGTTTATGTTATCTTTTATAGTTACTTTGCGACAACTTTTGATCAATTTGAAAAAATTATTTCATATTTCTTTAATTTGCTGCAGTCACCTTCATTATTTCTAGCTTTTGGCTGTAAAGCATATATACAAAAGCTCCGTTCTTTCTACAACATTCGGTAGATTATGGTATTTGGACAGAAAACATCAAATGCTTTAAGGGCCAAGTCTGTCACTTTTTTCCTAACTATCTACCTCTCTTTTTGTCGTAACTCTGTATCAAGCTCTGACTCATTAACTTGAAACAAATCATCCTATTCAAAATAAGAATATATATACTAAATCAATAGGAAATGTGCAAATACAAAGAAACTAACAAAAAGTTTATTTTTTAAAATTAACTAGTGGAGGAAGGGTAATGAGCAGAATGTGACCATGGAGGCCCTGGAAAGTCGGAACCAGTGAATTGGCTGAGATTTTGAGATGGCTGGAAATAACCCAATTGCTGACCAGCTAAAAGCAGAGGAAATGTAGCAAAGGAGGACGATGAAACAGAGGAATTTGATGCAATTGATGAAGATGATGGTAAACTTGATTGCAGAGTAGCTAATTTCGAGTTATAAACAATCTGATCAAGCGTACTTGAAGCTTGTTGTTGGTCTCCATGAATGAAGTAATCACCAGGATTCTGCAAAAGTTGATAATATTCTCCGTAGTCTCTCGTTGTCTCAGCCTGACACCGAAAAGACTTGTGCGGGGATAATTGTGAAACAACAGGCATTTGTTGTGTATTATGAAATGATGACAGGAAAGGTCGCGGAGGCAATTCCTGGGAAGTCGTCGCTGACATTTCGTAGCCGGTGACAGTTAGCATCTGAGGTTCTTGTGGAAGTACTCTCACATTTTCTGGGAAGTTAAGTTTAGCTCTGCTTCCTCTGAACCTCAGCGCTGCGTCATCGTAAGCTCTTGCAGCGGCTTCTGCCGTTTCAAATGTGCCGAGCCAGACACGGGCCGCCTTGTGGGGATCACGTATTTCTGCTGCCCATTTTCCCCAAGGTCTCTGCCTGACTCCTCTGTATCTTCTCCTGCGCTCGTTGGTTTCGTCGTAGGTGGCGGTTTCTGTTGATTGTAAACTGGCTCTGGTGGTGGTGGTGACGGTGGATGTGGTGGTTGTCGGGGTGAAGATGATACTTGAACTAACTCCTCCTCCTTGTACTGTGAACATGTATTAGATGATGTAGTATGAAAAATTAATAAAGTAAGGAAGCTGCGGGCTGCTATGAATATGTAAATGCTGCTTAACTGGTAAGTAACTGAAATGCTAACTTTTTGACGAAGGTGATATGTACACTGTTCCATTGATGGTTTCGAGAATATTTACAAGTTATAGTTTGAAGTGCAGCAGACAAGTTCAGACATTTTCGTAACTTAGAACTAAGATGACAATAGAATCTCTGACGCATGCAATTCCAGAAAAGGTTTGTCCAGAAACTGAACATGAAGATAAGAAGTAGTGTACGTAATCAGACGAAGTAATTAGTTAACATGGGTGAAACTAGAGGAGAAAAGGCCAAAAAATCTATAAACAATTGCAAGGTTCATTTAAAATGGATGGAGAAGTGAACATATTGATAGACTAATTTACCAGTTGCACCAGATGGAAATGAATCACCTAAACTTCTGAAATCCCCAAACCCTTGATAAACCCTTGTGACAGACTCCAGTAATTGAGTTGCAACCTCTTGTTCACGACCTCTCTTTTGGCCAATGCAAAAATGAGAGCCACCACTAGTGTTATGGGAATCAGCAGAGAAAGTAGAGGAAGCTAAATAAGAATTAGATAAAGAACCATGTCCAAAACTTGTTGTTATTGTTGGACCTTCTAAATAACCACCGTCCGTGGCGAATTTAGCACTTTCCTGTTGACCGGGAACCGCGTGTGAGAGTGGAAACCATAGCTTCTCTCCTGCACTAGTGCAGCCAGAGAACAAAGGCGACGACGATTCCTGCGGTTCTACCATCTCCACTTTGCTTAATTGCTGTAAACGGAACAACTGCGACGGTGATGATGGCAGCGGCTACTCCAGCACAGCTTCGTCTCGGCGGTGCTGTGTCTGTATCAGGACACCTAATTATGTACCGGTCGGAGGCTCTAGAATTCGCCAACTTCAAATTCAATAAGCACATGTACTGGTGGTACAATTCTTCTCTGCCAAGTCGGTTTAATTGCTTTATGCCTAAACAAAATTGGACCTTTTTTCTTGGCAGATTAAAATAGAAGTGCCCCTTTTCTCGTTGGCGGTGGTGCTGATATATACACAAGTTCAAAGATGATCAGCCATCATTCAAACAGTGAACCCTCTTCCTCCAACGCTCCCCTCTATATGACTTTATTTGAAATATAAAAACAAAACTTCCTATTTAGCACGAGCATTTGCCTGAATAGTATACTAAGTGAAGTAAATTGCGGGTTTTGTTTTATCTGCGTATTTGCGTTGGAGAGAGACGTTGAACTTTTGGACTTCACATCTAATGCGTGGTTAAGCCCATAATTGAATAAGTTTTATTCACCTCCGAATGCGTCATATATATTGAAATATAAGCATATCAAAAATGTGTTAAAAGCCTAGAGATATTAATTTAAAGCAAACTTTTGATGAGGCTTATTTAATTTGGATAATGTTCGTATACGGTCAGAGCACGTCTCTCGTCAGATGTCTAGCATACGCTCAGGGTGTACAGTAAGGTTCTATTAAACTGAATAAATAAAATTTAAAAGCTTGTAATATAAATTTTAAATGAAAAACAGTGAATTTTGTTTCAGATTGGACAAGTGCCGACGAGCAAGTTGGGAACTTGCCTTACTTGTGAGAGGAAGAAGACTAAAGGCTAAAAGATGAAATGATTTCCTAATTAGAATACCAGAAGACTCTATGTGATTGAATTACTGTATATTAGTAACCTATTATAGTTGGAACCTCCTAAAACACGTCGTGGGTAACTAAAAAAACCTTAACCTAACGAATTAGGCTGTCTCGACTTTAACGAACCCTTTTGGTTTTGGTTCATCTAAGTTTGAGAAATTGTTTTTCAGTGACTGTCGATGTGGCAATTACATGAAAATGAAAATTGATAATGACAACTGACAAAGACAGATTTGGTGAAGGTGTTGTCAAATTGGACTTTGGTCAAACCTCCCATCAAACGTTGACTAAACAAGACCTTAATAATAAACAACCGACTATCGTCCGCCCCTCCAGCATCTTCCCCAATCTCTCGTCGGCAATGGTGGGGCCAGCCTCTAACCTAGTTTCACCTTGTAATTCCAAATGCCCATCAAGCTTTTAAATTGGATCCTAAATATAGTTGGGGTCGCCACTCACTGTTGTGAATTTTTGAAGCATATATTATTTATTTTTAAATATTTTACATATATTATATAATAACTAATATTTCTTATAGTTAAATATTTTATATAATTTTTACATAAGGTAACAAATCGAAAAGTTTTGCTATAAAATACTATAATATCACAAAGTAGGCTTTAATTCTTTTATTTAATATTACGTTATAAAAAGTAATGATTTAAAAATTGGACGGGACAATCCAATTTAACTAGAATAAATACTAACTAGCCTTTTTTTCAATCCGATTTGTATTTATATCTTTTTTGAGAAAAAATCGGTCATTAATTGACAAATTAAATTTATTTAATCTTAATAACAAATTATATTTGTCAAATTTTAAATTCTTTATTTATCTTCTTATATTCTAATTGAAAATTATAAATTACTATTGTTAAAATTAATTATTATTCTTATAATGAATTTGTTTAATAAATTAAATTATCAATTAGTATATATAAGTAAATTTGCTTAAAATAGTTTAAGAATGTGTTAAAAAATAATATTTAAACTATAAGGAGTATATTTAAAAGACATTAAAAAAGAAATTAGACTAAAATTAGAGTTGTTCCTACTGACCTTTTATAAACACTTTTCAACTTTTATGAGTCTTTAAATAAATTTATATATTTAATCTTATTTTAAAGTATTAGATTTATATATTATTAGTTTATTATATATTAATAAGCGTTATTAGTTTATTTTTATTTCAATAAAGTATTTTAATTTATTCTACATTTTACTTATTCTTATAATTTTTATTCTTATTTACTATATATTGATTTTATAGTTTATATCGGTTGAATTTTTAAATCTTAAACTTTTTTTTTGATTAGTTTAATGTTTATTTCAATTTTTAAAACATTGATAAAAAGTGAAATTATGCAAAACTATGAACCAAATAAATGGTTTCAGAAAGAACTATTCATTGGATTAAAAATAACTAAGTGATGTTATTAAAATTTGGATGAAATCTAACTCTCAACTAAACAAAAAATTTAATTTTGTTAATGTTATATTAATTAATTTATGACCTAATTTCTTTCAGTTTTTTCTTTAGTGGCTTCAAATTGATAATGATGAACTCGTTATCATAACATAATTAGGAATCCCAAATTTTCAAATCGATAATGATGAACTCATTTTCAAAACATAATTAGGAGTCCCAATTTTTTAAATCAATTTCACTGTTTAACTTCTCCTCCGTTCTGTTGAAAAAGTATATGGTTCTAGTGTATTATCTTGGAATTAAATTATGAACGTGATAAAGATTTGCCTTTTGATATTCACATGCAAAGTCTGCATATGGACTTAAAATAGTCCATACAGTCATCATTGACTGATAAGCACGTGAAACGGATCATGAATGATATTAGTGTTGGTATTAATGCTTTTGAATTTGTGGTCCAAAAGACTTCTTACGGGCTGTTTGAAAACTTTCGAATTGAATTCATGAACGAATTGAATTCAATTACATTAATGAAGTTGGGATTGAATTCAATTTACACTGTCTGGAACAAATCTAGTAATATTAGAATTGAATTCAATTACACTGTTTGAAACAAATCTAGTAATATTAGAATTGAATTCAATTCAACTTAATTCAATTATCTTCAAAAATATATAAACTTCAATTTATATTTGATTTAATAATTAAAAATAATTTAAATAAATATTAAGTTTTAGATAATTA
>JAJMLV010000003.1:48256216-48277171 GCA_027123465.1 Erythroxylum coca
GGGAAAAAAAAAAACCCTTCTAATAATCGTTTCTGCTGTTATAATCATTTAGAGTAATTTCTTAAATGCTCTCAATTTCGTTGATGAGCTCCTCTATGTGTTATGTTCTTTATTTTAACATGGTATGGTTTAGATGATAAGCACCTAGTCACTAATTAATGGCTTACTTCTTAGCTAGTGAGGCCGTCCTCATTTTCGTTACTTACATTTTCCTTTGAAAAACTATGAGATTAGGGAAAGCTAAACTTAAATTACTTGAAATATCTTATCTGTAGTGATACATTTGAAATTCACAAATGGAATAATCCGACATTGGAAAGAGACAAAAGGATAAAGTGAGCCTATATACAAGTAAGACATCATATCTCAACCCAAGCCCCTAAAGTAATGAATTACGAGTCTCATCTTTGTATGTAACTCACTTTATCCTTACGTCTCTTTCCGATGTAGAATTACTCCACTTGTAAATTTCCAAAATCTCCCCTTCACAAATGGGGCTATCTTTATCAGATTAACTCTCCTTCAACTTATCGCTCATGTGAAGCCATTTGAGTGACTTCTAAATCATCCATTCACTTGACCCAAATCTATTTCGCTATTCATTGGACTTCACCAACCTAGCTCTGAAACCAATGAAGGATTATGAGGGGGACTAAGGAGAAATTGGACTATATCCAAGTGAGTTCACATACAAGGAAGACATTATATCTTAGCCAAAAACCTTAAGGAAATGGATTATAAGTCCTATATTTGTATATAATTCACTTCATCCTTTTAAGTTTGACGTTTATGAGCAAGCACATAGATTTATAGAAGCAAAACCTTGGCATCTTAGTAATAAACATCCATTCATTCGGAAGGGGAAGCCAAGAATTTAGTTGAAGAACATCAAGATGAATCACATGCTAATGTAGATTAACATTCATAACATCCCTTTAGAGTATTAGACAACTAAAGGGTTGCACCATCTTGCTAGCTATATGGGGAAGCCATTATGTTTGGATGATACCATTGGTAGAGTGAAGAGGGTTAACTATATAAGGATATGTGTTTTTATATACTATCAACAACCGCTTCCTAAAACAACCCCCTCAAACATGGTGAAATTTTAGTCAGCTACTCATGGAAATCAAACAATATGTTCCATTCCAAAACTTGGTGATCTCCATAAGGAAATTCACCTTAGGTGAATTTTAGAAGCTAATGTAAATGGAATCAAATGGCTATAGAAGAAATAATAAACATGATAAAGAAGAAATGGACAAGGTAGGCAACACTCATAGAAATGATGACATAAGTGAGGACAAGCCTAAGGATTCGTTTATGGAAAAGGAACCATTAGGCAAGGCTCAAGACTTGCTACCTCCAAATCGACAACCTTCTCCACTTGATGTGGTTACTAAACCACCTAAAATAAGCTCACAAACTTATGTTAAAAGTTGTGGATAAGAGGTTATCACAAATGACTAGGGGAAATCAACTCCTCTTGCTACCTCTCTACAAGACCCTGCAAAGAATCTAGTTAACTCCATTCTTAAATATTAGTTGCCAAGGATAGATAAGGAATTCACAAGTCTCTTAAGGAGGAAATCCAAAAGGAAGCAAAAGGGTAAATTAATCTTTAATGATGTCTAACCTCTATTGAAATTTAAGGGGAATAGCCTCAATAGACAATAAGTTTTAAAGGAATTTATTCATAGTACTAAACCTTTTCTTATTGGATTATTTGATACTAAACTAATGAAAAATAATTTTAGAAGTTTGAATTTCATACAGGAAATGGACCAAGATGTAGCAATAACTTTCATTGTCATTATAGGAGGATTGTGGTGGCTTTAGATCTTAATCTATTAGATGTGACTCTTAACCTTTTATGAATGATTAATTACTTCACATAAATGTTATAATGAAATAATAGAAAATTTAGCTTCAATTTACTTTTATTTATGCTTTCAAAACAGTTTTTTAAAGAATTACTTTTTAAGACAAACTGAAAGAGATTGGTACCTCTGTTAGCACTTCTTGGATTATTCTAGGTTACTTTAACATCACGCTTTATCCTATAGAGGTAGAGGGAAATGCTAGGCTCAGGAGTTATACAAAAGAATTCGTAGATTGCACAAGACAAATTTAGGTTATTAATATGAGAATGGAGGGGGATATCTTCACATGTAAAAAAAAGAAAAAAAAGTAAGTTGATTGTTGAGAAATATGATAGGTAGACCATTATTTCATGATTAGTTTATCTCTAGCTTTCTTGAAAGCAAGGCCACTTTCAACAATCCATTTACCTCAAACCACTCCTCTTATATTAATTTAGAATTATTAACTTCAACAAGGAAAAGTTAACCCTTTTGGATTCAATAATTTCCTAGTATTGTTAAAGGGTTTTAAAGGAACTATTTTAAAAATACTAAACACTACATTAAGGGACATAAGATGTTTATCTATATGAAAAAGATTTAATGTATTAAGTAAGAGCTCAAAATTCTTAATAACAAAAGATATAGTAACACTACTAAAGCTATCTCTAAAGCTAATGAGTAACTAAGGCTATGTTTGATTGGACGTAAGGTTTTTAATGAAATGAAATATTTTATAATCGAATGGAATATAAATGAATGTAATATTGGAAACTTGTTGTTTGGGAGGGATGGAAGCGCTTATAATGTAAAGTTATTTATCATTTTACATTTTATCCTAAACCCCCTAAATTTGAGATTTTTTATTTTTACTATTTAGGATAGAATGGAGTGTAATAAGAAACCCTCTTCTTGCATCCCATTCCATAACCCTCCTCTTCCATCCCGTTCCATTCCATTCCATTATAAACCCTCCTCCCAAATGATAGAATAATATTACATTCCATTCTATTCCATTAATAAACTCCCAACCAAACATAGCTTAAGTAAAATTCAAAGTTCTCTCATATAACTATCCATGTGATGAGCTTTTTCATGATATAGAAAAAGGGGCTTTAGTCAAACATAATGAGGCTTTGATAATCAATGTTTCCATTTTGAGGTAGAGGTCAAAGAACCAGTGGCTTAAGGTTGTTGATAGGTCATAATCCATAAATTATTTTATAATCAAGAGCAATCTTGTTATACTATTTAAAGAAAACTTCTTTATTTTAAAAAATAGAAAATTTTGATTTTATGTAATGCTTTTCTTGCAAGAATGCATTTTTATCATTAAAAGAACTTAAGAAGTTTAAAAAACATTTTTTCAAATGAACTAGTTGACCAATCTTGTTTACTAGTCAATCAATATTAGGTAATTGGGTGCATTAGTTGACCAATGTGGGTTAGTGGTCTACCATGGGATTATGATCATATTAGCTGACCAATTTTTACAATGGTCAACTAATTATACTATTATTAACAGTTGTAACAACTAGTTTTTTTTCATAAAAACTTTTCCCAATTTGTTTAAGATATTCATATATATTTTCTCTTATCTCTTTCTCGTTAATATCACTTGCTCACTCTCATCAATGTCTTCATAATTTTTTTGGTAATAATAGACCATAAATAATAAGTTTGACGTTTATGGAAAAGAAATAATGTATCTTGTAACTGTCATATATGACTCTCTCATTAAATTGACAAGGACATCCTAAAAACCCAACTTACATAGGCACGTCGTCCTTATACCTCCTAATTAAGAAAGAAACCATCACTAATTTTGTTACCCTTTTGTTCCCACTCACATTCAACTACTATAAATTGTATATTTTAGGGTGTTGTGTTGTTGGCAACCCTAACTTCTCTATTGACTATCCATCTATAATCATACAAGAAAATTAATCCTTGATGGAATACCTTGTATGAAATAAATTATCTCATCATTATTTATATCTTCTTCCACCATATGCATACTCAATTCCCTCTTAATGACCAACATCCTTCATTTTTCTGGTCTCTTAATACACTTTTCATATTTATCATCCTATAAAGTAGATATATTCTCATCTGCCTCCTTTTCACTCTTATACACATATTCCTCCATCCTTCCTTAAGATCATCACCATCTTTTTGGGATATTGTGAAGTTATATGCCCTCTCCTAAATAATTGAAACATTTGACATCTTGATTCTTAGTTATTGAAGAGGAATTAAATTTATCTTTCTCTCCACTTAGTGCTTGCAATTTTAGTTTGGTTGATTCATATTAAGACTTTAGAGCTTTGTAATATTTTCTACTTTATGGTTTTCTTTATAATAAAGAAACTATATTAGAAATACTAAAACATTTTATAGGCATATTTTTACTTTCTTTTGAACTTTATGGTTTTATGAACTGCATCCTCCAACTCCACCTAATGGTGTAATTCTAAAATGTTGACAATTTTTAGTTTTAGCCTACAAATGAAATGAGTCATTATTTTTTCCCTATCTTCCTCCATATTTATTCTAACCATAGAAACCTCCATCTTCTTGTGGTGCTCATCTATGCTTTGGAACCCTAGGTTAAAGTTTGCAACCTTTGATATAGATTTATATAGTATGAATTTGGCACAAAATGTTTCCTCATCACTATTTTCTTCTCCTCCCAAGTTTTTATAGGTGGACATGGGTTTCTTCTCTTTGTGACGATTTGTTAATTCCACTAATCTATGAAATAGTCATTAAACTTTATAGCTACCAATTTTACCCTTTTCTTATCTAAAAAAGTTTTGACAATAAAAAATTAACTTTATATGATTTTCCCACTCTATATAGGCATTAATGTTTTTCTTTCCTATAAAAGGTAGTATCATTGGTTTAACACTACCCATATTGTTATTTGTCCTTTTTTCATGCCCTTTACCATAGCCTAAACTAAAATTTTTCCTTCTTTGTCTCCCTATTGTACCTTCTCTTCTACTTCTTTCTCCTTTACTGCTCATTAAGTTGAACTCCACTAAGTGTTTGGCATCACTCTTAACCTCATCATAAGCCTCGAAGCCATCATCTCCCCTAGGTAAAAGTGAGTTATAATGTAGAATAGTTATGGTAGCTTCAAATTACTCCATTTTATCCCCCACTTCACCTCGTTATTTGTTTCCTTATCTTTAAAAGAGTTTTTATGTTAGTTTTAAGACATAATGAACCTACAAGAAAACATTACTAGCAAAAAGTACTACCTCACTTGTTTCTTTCAAAATTCACTATACCTTATAGCCTAAACTCTCGACAAAACGTTTTGAGCAAACTTGTTATTCTATCAAGAAGGCTAATTTTAAACTTCCTTTTTGATAAATAACTCTCAAGGAAGCAAATTGGATATCAAAACAGTGAAAATGCAACTGAAAACTAAGAAAATATAAAACTGAAATTATAAAGTTGAGTTCTTCAGAACTCAGTTAGAGTAAAAGAGAGCCAAGAAAACCAAATTGGTCAAAAGAAGAAGCAATTGACCAAAGAGAATTAAATAGTGAGTAAAATAAGGAAACTGGTAAATAAATTATATATGATGTATAAAATACCTTTTCATTATGGGAAAAGCAATAAGAGCCCTTACTTGTAAAGGATTTCGTGATCTCCTAACCCTATAAGATGCTTTAGATGAAACTTTTTTTCTTTTAGAATCCTTTTCTTTCCTTTTTTATAACTTGTAAATTAAAAAAAGAATTAAGAACCCATGAACAGTTTATTTTAATGATTGTTTTGCAAGAATGACAAGAACCAAAATGAAAGTGACTGTATTATGAGAAATCATGTGAATATTAAAAAATTGTACAAAAGAATTCAAGAACTAACATCAATATAAAAGACAGTTGTAATACCTAATTTTGATACAACTCTTACCAACATAACTAGTGGGATTAGATATCAATATGAATAACGATCAATGACCATTCTCTTAAGACAAGTTTGATTAGAAAAATAAACTCAAATAAAAGTAAGGATATGAATTGTTAGACTCATAGAAAGATAAGATGAGAGTGATAAGATTCTAAGGTTGAACACCATTAACAAGACAAATAAGAACATAAGTTAAAATAAAAGTTTCTTAATAAAAAAGAGAAAAAATATTTCTATGTGTTTTTGATATAATAATGATATGTTCCTCTATCTTAATAATAAGATATCTTTTTACAGGCATAAAACCCTAGGGATAAAAAAACCCTAAGAACTGGAGTCAAAAAAGTAAATAACATTATGAAATTTCAAAATCCTGAACAATTAAACTATAATTTCAGCACTGGGCTAGCATCCACGCTAATTCCAATTAGCTTTCAAAACTTTAAGGTCACTTAATAGTGATCGAGTTTGACGTTGGTTATATAACTACTCCAACATTGATTTGCTTCTACTTCTCTAGTTCAGAAAACTAGGGCAAGTTTAGGGCCTGACACTATTTATGTTTTGTTTCTTAAACCTCTAAACATCAATATATGATCAATGCTGATCACTAATAAGACATTTGCACTAATTATGTTACAACCTTTTTCTAAAGCTTTCTACTTCACTTAAATCAAAGTTATATCCTTGAATTTGTTATTTCAAAGTAGTAAAAATTTTTTATAAAAATTAACCATTAAGTTATTGAGAGCTTTTTTGGACCTTTGCTCTACTCCTTATCAATGGTCTTCTAATGTTTTCTAATGGATCTCCAATAATTATTGAATTGACCTATTTACAATATTTCTAAGCTTCTTTCATATCTCCCTTTCTTTAAAATTTGTAAAAGTTGAGTAGATGCTTGATTCCCATCATTAGAGGTCTAACAAGACATCTTGATGTGATGTGAGCATCTTATAAAAAATATGCTCATTCTATTGTGTAGTTTGTTAAATATGAGTGTTGATCTCGTAAGGATTGTAAATACTAGTACTAATTGTCTTTCTATTATCTAGTCTAACAATATAGATGATTGACATAAAAAGAAAAGACCAATGAAACTAAAGTAATTAATCTAAAATAACAAATTAAAGGAACAAAAAAGAATGGAATAACTAATATAGATGTACAATCCTCCTAGAACCTTTCTATGATTGAATTTCTTGATTCAATCATTAAAAATAGTTTTCTAAGACTGATAAAAATTCTAAAGTTACAATCATATTATTTCTCAAGATATCTAACTATTTTATCCTTATTTCATATTAAGAATAAGAAAACCAACAATAATCAAGAAAGAATATAAAACAAAAGAACTCATTCTCATAGATCTTTAAATCTTGATATTCTTTAATTAGGTCTTAATTGAAATCCCTTCTTTCATCCAAAGTTGCTCCTTTCTTGTCCAAAGATTCTCTAGTTCAAATCCTTATAATTGATCTCTATGATAATTTCGTTTAATTCAAAAAACTATATTATATTCTTATAAAACCCTTAAAAATTTGAAAATTTCTTACCTAATATGGGATTGTATTCATCATAGCTGTAGAAATTCCTCTTTTTTATAAAAATAAATGCCAATACGAGGCCCCAACATAACCATGTGTTTTTCCTATATTGGCTTGGTAATTACTTAATTGTGCATCTAAAACTTCATCTTAAGAAGACGGGCATAAAAACTATGAACATAAGTTTCTACTTTGGTCATGTTATTTATGTTAAAAATATTTAAAGATACTGAATGAGTTAATAGCCTACATAAGGTAGAATATGGATCCATGTTTGACTCATGTTCTAAACATGGGTTAATGTTCAACCTAGGTTTATCCAAACTTACGAAAAGACTTTCTCAAATTGGATCCAACATTTGTGCATGTGTTCTTTCTTCATTAAAGAGTTGAAATAACTCTTGTACATAAAAATTTAACCAAGTTTGGTACTAAATCCAATAAAAAATGAGTTTTTTGTATAGCTAATTGCTATATTTAAGATCATCAATAGTTCGCCACTTCATCTATAGAAAAACATTATTTTGTAAATTGTACATAACAATGTAATAATTGCATTAAATGAACATTAAAGACACGGTAATAAATAATTAATATGCCTTCATCATCGAATATTATTATCAAATATTTTTCAATTTAATGAATAATCTCCTCCATATGAGCACTTGTATTAATATAAAAATTAAAAAGACAATATAAGATAAGATAATATCATAAAAATAGACAAAATTGATATATTATAAAGAATAAAGTTTATCATCAATATCTTCATCACCTAGCTAACTTTGGGAACACATAAGAGCTTCACGACTATTAGGATGAAGTTGAGCATAATGGAGACTAATAAAATGATTGTTATTACTAAAAGTAGACTTTGAAGCAATAGTATATGTTGGAATTATTAAAAGGTCTTGTGAAATTACTTGCATGATCAGAAAATCATTTCCATGGCACTTTCACCATATCAATACATCAAACCCCATACTTTCAACTTCAATCACATAATTTGTCGTCAAATATTTGTCCAACTCCATTAAACTGTAAAATGTCCTAGCCCTTTTGTGTTTCAAAAATTTTACAAATGAGGGTTTCATACTAGTCTTATAAGAAGTTGAAGTTGAACCTGAACTCGAACTTGGACCTAAAGCTAGAGTTGAAATACTATGATCTTGATTTTTGTCCAATCTTAGTTGACAATTATTAAAAAATCATACCATAATTGTTTAATGACATCAATATGCTCTTCAGCTTAATCATTATATAAAATGTCATAATAAAAACAAACCCCCTCTATCTTGTATCTCAGTTACAACATAGAAATGATTGTCATGGTATTATTAAGAATTGAACTTCTCCATCATCTGCTCTGCCATAACCTATATCACCTCATTAGGATCAAATATTCAATCAGATTAAGCTTTCTTAATCTCGCATATATTACTAAAGCAATTGTGTGAAGTTGGATATTTTGTTTCTAAAACAATTTAGGAGTAGTATAGAATATTTCTAACTTCACAGCAAGTTCTTTAGCTAACCCTCGTTGCGCTTATATAGGCAGGCAAGTATACAGAGAATCTTTTTGTCCCAGCTTGGTAAACATCTCAACATATTGGATTGCTGACTCCAACATTTTGAAAGTTGAATTCTATCTGGTAGGACAATCCAATACCAAATTGTTCATCTAAGGAATGCTATATGTTATGCAATTTCTTCAAAAATTTCAACTCTTTTAAATGTTGCATTTCAATATATGATAGTATCCTAGGTTAAATCTACCACTTTCTTTATCACTTCCTATTTTTCCTTTCACAGTATAATTCAGAATATACACAAAATAACTTATATGGAACAACCTGCCACCAACCAATAAACTTGCAACTCGTAACTTATTCTTCACCTTTTCAATCATTGCATCATTTTTGTTACAATTACCAAGTGTTATAGTAAATAACTTGATATCAATATTATAATTCATTAAAAACTTGACCAATACAGTTGTTAACGTTTCACTTGTATATGGTTCTAAACTTACCATTTATAAATATGAATATATATCAATCATAAAAAATAAAAATAAATGATAACAATATAAAGAATATAATTTACCTTAGTAATCTACTATATAGAGTCAATTCTTTGTCAATATAATGTACTATCACAGAGATGTAACAGTTCTTTAGGTTATCGTCTATTCATATGTCTGACATGATAGCAATCTGTACTTTATTACTCGATAATATTTTTAGTGTTTCTTTCTTTGCATCCCCTTATATCTTTAAAATGTCTATTTTTAAGGTATTCCAAGTTAGGATCTTGAAGATTAGTTGTAGTGAGGTGAGCAACATCCCAAATCTTTTGCTATCAACTATAGAAAGTGGAAGTTCATCATAAATGACCATACTAGCTATGAAAAACCTCGATCAATTGCTATCATAAGTTGTAGCAATCATTTCATTCTTCCCTTTCATTAGGTTAGGAGTAGCTAATATTTGACCTCCCAGTATGATCTTCTTTCTATTACATATAGATCCTTACTTTGCATTGATTTTTCAATCGAGACCACATTTTTATCATATGCATTTTTATGAAAATGATTAGGCATTCTTTGTTGATTACGAGCTATATTAGCCAAATAGCCTTCCTATTTATGTCAATTTTCCTTTGCTAACCTCCTTTGAGCTTTATATTAGCCTTTTCTTTTGTATAAACCACATTACGTGCACCTAACTAAAGGCCCTATCCAAGCCTTAAAGCTAGTGGAGCAATTGTTAATTCTTGATGAATGTGATTTTACAAAAGCCTAAGTGTGGAGGTATGCATACATGTGAGTTGGTTATAGTTGTTAAAATTCCAGGTTATGAATCATATGTTGATATAGTTTCTATCACTTTTATATTAAAAAAAGAAAAGAAAATGAGAGTTTGAATAAAAGTGGCAAGGAGGAAATACAACTGTTGTGAAAAGTTATTAATTAATTATTTATCCTCCTTAAATTGTATCGATTGGGTGTTTGAAAATATTGCATATGAGGAGGGTGTTGTTTTGGATGGAGCATTTTGTGTTATGTTCATTTGGCTTATGGTATAAGAGCTGAATTGAGTTGGAAAACATAGTTGTTGCATTCTTTATGCTTGACGGTACCTATTTTTGAATGACTGTCAACTTGTGCGATTCAGATCTTATTCGGTGTTACTTTTGTTTCACTAACTTGATGACTTTTATGCTAAATTACCCAAAATATGTCTCACCTTATCCTTACCTATATTACAACCCTAGAAAAGTCCTTTGATTCATGATTATGCTAGCATACTGTTAGAAACATATGAACATATCATACTTATAGGATCATCGTACATGCATGGAGGAACAAAACATACTTGTTTGATGATTCGTTGATTTCCACTGGTTAGAGAACCGAGTCTGCCCAATCCAATGTTTTTCTCCCAACGCCAAAATACCCGAAGTCAGTCTTTTTTTTTAAACCGTTGGCTTTGTCTTTTAAATACAATCTTCAGATAACTACCTTCAGCAGTTATTATTGTACGCGGATGTTTTAGACCCATCATGGGTGGAAGAAAACCATCAATAACTCTGCTGGTAGTTACTACTTGTTAGTGGAGATGTCACCGACACCATTCCATGATGATCAAACCTTTGCAACTTCAGAGGATCGCTGTTATTCATTTTGAGTCCATCAACTCCTATATCTCTCTCACATCGCCATGGAACAGATCCTTCAACGTTTATCTTTAAACGTAAAATCAATCACAATTCTCAATCTAGAATTAAAATTAATCGTTCTGATACCATGAACCAGATCGGATTTTCAAATATCAGAATTAAAAAAAAAAACTCTCTCTACTTCTTTATTAAAACTAAAACAAGTATATATATACAGCAGCTACTCGAAACTACTAAATATCGAAGGTGCTTTAGCATATATGAAATGAAAACCGAATTAGTATAACAACGATAGCAATTATTAATTTCCCAGTCCTTTCACCTGTCATAAAGCTTCACCCCACACTAGTTGTGGGGCATCAACGTCAACCATTAACTCCATGAAGTATGCTGTTTGTTTTCTATTATCTGATAATGCAACAGCATTTAAGTTTGAAACAGTGAGAGTTGGGTACACTCTCTTGTCTCTGCCCTATCTCCGTCCATATGTGCATTAGAAGCTTTTGTTTTTGCTTGTCCATTGAGAAAAACACGCTCATTGTTCCGCTATGATTGACCAGACACCAGCCACTTCCTTCTTATGCTAATAATGTGTTAATTTACATGAAAATAGCTAGATATATATTAATTTTTAGGGGTAATTGAAATGATAAAATTATTTCTTTTGAGAATTTTTAATTTAAGAAATAAAAAATTTGAGATATAAAAATACTGCAATTCATTTCTATCTTAAAAGAAATTATTAAGAGTAAATAGAGCTTATGCACCTCACTTGAGTTTATCTCATTCTTTAGTTTTAAGTTATTAATTTTTTATGTAATTTATTTAGATAATAAAATATACTCATTATTCAATTAAATTAAATTCATCAAGTAATCGTGATTTGCTTCAATTCCCCAAAGAAAAACGAAAGCCTAAACGTTAACTCTGGGAGATCAAAAGACCTCAGTACTCAATACTTCCACAAACCCTGAAGCTATTGACCTACTGAGAATCTGTCTCTAGCAATAGGGTTGAATATAATTTTCCCCATTAATTAAATCATGCATCTTTAAGCAGTTAACATGATCTTTATCTAAACCTCGTTTTGATGCAATCTCATTGACTTTTTCCTGTAGGTGAGGCATGGTCATCAAAACATTAAATAATTCTAAAAAATCAGCAAATTATGCTGAATTGTCAGATGATAGAGCTGAAACAGGTTCAGATGATGACTTAGGGATTAACTCAAGCATTGAGGATTGTTAGCTTTGATATTTGAAACTTCCTACTTAGTGATATATACTTCCAATCTAACTTTAGTTAGTCGTTGATTTGTAACCTTCGGAGTTATTGTTGTTCCAATTTGGCCTAATTAAGAGAAACTAATGCAAGTTGATAAATTTCTTTAAGAGGTATTGTTGACATGTCTTGTTGTATACAAATTATAGACCTTTATAATTCTATTTGTAATTCATCTTAAAAGGATGATATAAAATATTATTTCATCCATTCAAAAGAAAATACTTTTTCAGAATAATATAATGCGGCAATCTAAAGATTCATCCGCTGTATTTCTCAACGACTTTCGAACACGAATTGTTTCCTTTCCTACCATCGACCTGTTGGTTTATATTTTCCAACACGACCTTCACCATCTATTTCATAGGAATTCTGAATCTGATCCATGAGAAAACCAGTCACATGATAATAATTCCATTTCATTGACAGTTCATCGTTGATGTCTGTGCATGATACAAAAAGTTGGCCTTTGACTCTCATGTCTACCTGCTCATACAAGAGCCGTACACTTTGACAATGGTGACAAGTTTGTCAGAGCAATGCCTCGGTAGGACGGTACTGAATCATGTCCACATATGTTAAACATAGGTAATACAGTACTGTTTGATTTTCTGATATCGTTCATGCACCAACAAAGCAATATTTTTTCATTTACGTTACTATGTTTGCTAATTTTTATACTAACATTCATTACATTAATTGGTACATTAGACCCACTTCCAATTAAAAACAGAGGGAAGTTCCAAATATGTGATTAAATTAACATGTAAGTAATTTACCTCGTTTTGGTGGCATATATAGCACGACTCTAGTGTTCATACATCATCCTTTTAAATTTAAACGTTTAGTATGATTACTTATATAATTACTTCCAAAATAGGTTTTGGAATCTGAAAAAGGAAAGACAAGATAAAGGCTTGCTTTTATAACATCAATTTCTGGATTACAAAATGATAGAGTTCTCCAATAAAATGTTCCTCGTTCAATATAAAATAACAACTTGAAACGAGTATAAGCAGTTTTCTCTCGTATCCCGATCCATAGGAAAACAAGTTCAAACCAGAGTTGTGACATAACATACCAACGAGGCAAGGACATAGATCGGTGCATGGGACGGTCCCAAGAAGACTACCGTGAAGACTATGATAAAGACAATAGCATTAATTATGACTCAGAAATTTCACTTTCAGAGCAATCCCACGTAAATTCCCAAGAAAAACCATGTTGTAGTCGATTGCGTGAATCACCATAGCTTAATTACTCAAGGAATGACACATATGCATCATGCTGTTTTTCATTGGAACGTGAATTGCAGTGTCCTCGTCGATCAGGAACTGGAATCGATCGACGCCTGAAATGCAGAATCACAGTATAGCAAGTTCTTTTCAACGTCATTAATACCATGCAGTTGATTAATTTGTTTCATCAGCATAGTTCCCATGTTTCAGGGTTCTCTGATCACTTCCCAAATTATATAACACTTAGCGACAAGTTGTCCTTTTGAGATGGTATATGTTGGCCATGTGTCAACCTCTTCATCACACATCGAGTTTAATAACTGATATTCAAGTAGTGAAATTTTAGAACATTTTGATTAAAAACATAAGCAACTTTAACCTTTAAATTTGATGAATGAACGCTATGTTATATTTTGTTGTGAAAATTGACAGTCTATCTAGCTTTCTATACAGCTAGCTTGTATATCCTTAAGGTTCAGTGGTAGTGCCGATTGACATAAGTCGGAGCTCAACTTAGGTCACAATATAATTAAGGAGATTCATACTAAAGAGTCTTAATTATAAGCCTTTTAATTCCAGTAAATTCGATACTTTCAGTAAGAATCTTCAAAGAAGAGGACGGTCAAGTTGCTATTTCGTGTAAATGATGACTGATTATAATATTGTTCTTACAACAGCCAATCTTCTTTCTTTTTTATTTCTTTCCCTTTTGTATTTAGGGAAAGGTAATGCCTATACATACATATATATATGAACATAGTATAAAGTTTTACAATTCTTTTTCAATAGACTTAAGTATTTTCTACACAAGAATGAGAACTCCTATTTATAAACAATGTCTTACATTAGACTAAGAATTAAATATACACTAAATATAAACAAATTAAAATTTTGGATAAATTACAAATAACTAAAGGATTTAATTGATTGTTGTCATAACCCAAGATCTTCTTAACACCCTCTTTCAAGATGACCAAGCTCCAAGTGCAATGATCGATTGGGTTTGTAAAATCGAAACACATAAATCATTTTGTTAGTAAAATGAAAATAATCGATTGGTTGATGTGCAACACCACATGAGTCACATGTAATATTAATTAATTTGCACGGTTGTTGAACGAAAGACAATTTCAACCTGTATGACTATTGATGTGAGAAGTTTAGAAAACATTCTTAACAACTCTCGTTTTAAGGGTGGAGTGTTACTTTTTTGAACGATAATATGTTTTCCAAGATGCATATACATCCATTCATCATTCAGCAAGAACTATGGTCATTTTAGCTAGTTTTTACAGTAATTACAGACTATAGAAGTGTGGCTGTACTTGTGGACTCAACTGCAATAGTAGGACACAGTTACGGCTATATTTCACAAGTCAAAACATATATACATCAAAATGTAGTGTTAAGAGCGATTTGTTGACATGACAACTATATGTACGTGCTGTAACTTACGAGCAAAGCATGCCACGATTTCAGAACCTTCAACTGCATAATAATATGTCTACGGATTCGTAACATAACTGTAAAGTACATAGGAAATATCCTGTAAAATCTTGAGATATCGCATAAACTAGGCGAGGAATTGGTCACATGTGATGAAAACAGCAAACGAACAATTGATAAGAGGCCGATCCGACACAGGAGCCTCTCTCCTTCTCTCTAAGAGTACGTAGGACAATTTAATCTCTTATCTCTGAATTCTTTTACATGATTTGTTGCTAATTTTGCAGTCTTTCACTGTCTTAAACAATCAAGCCTCGGAAATAACGCTGGTGATGGGAACAACACACCGGTGCTAGCTATCCCCAAACTTTTCTGTCCCTAACCTCCAGACTATTCCAACTATATATAATCACTAAAACAACTGCTCACGTCTAATAAACTCCTACACTAAATAGTAAATAAAGTTCTCTCTTTTGAACTCTCTAAAGAGGTATATACTTACAAATATTTCCTTTCTTATCATTCGATTCTAGTACTAGTTTTAGACAAGATAATGGAAGAGAGGAGTGGATACAGAAAAGGGTTGTGGACAGTCGAAGAGGATAGAATTCTGGAGAACTACGTGAAGCTGCATGGCAAAGGCAAATGGAATCGTCTGGCTAGGGAAACAGGTAATGAACAGTTCCTCTTTCTAGACTGTCAACAAGGAAATGAACCATAACGACTGGTTGATGTACTAAATAGTTGTGGGTCGACGTGATTAATTAGGCCTCAAGAGATGTGGCAAAAGCTGCAGGTTAAGATGGATGAATTATCTAAGTCCCAGTGTTAAGCGTGGTGATTTCTCCGAGGAAGAAGATGATCTTATTATTCGACTCCATAATCTACTTGGCAACAGGTCTCCTCTAGCCTTCAAACTGTTGCTTTCCTTCTCGTTTTTGGCTCTGTTTATATCAGTGGGTTATTGCAAATTACCGATGAATGCTTGATGGTTGTTATTTTATTTTTAAGGTGGTCCCTTATTGCTGGTCGGGTTCCAGGAAGAACGGACAATCAAGTGAAGAATCATTGGAACACTCATTTGAGCAAAAAACTTGGGGTCAAGATCAAGAAGCCAAAATACAAAACTGTTGCTACTTCTTCGCGTTTTTCAAGAGAATTGGAGCCCAACCTCGATACCCCATCATGCTCAAATCCCAAACCACCTCCCACTTGCAATGAAGAAATCATCGGCCAGAATGTTGTGGAAGATGGTGCATCTGATGAGAATGCAGTCTCATTAAATGAACTGCAGGAGCTGTCGATGAGTGACTGCTTCGAGAACTTAGCCTTTTTGTTCTCTTACGATGATCCAAACCTCTACGGCTTGAATTCAATGAAATCTCAGGATTCCTAGGCCATAGTTTTTCTCTATTGTTCGGGAAATGGACCGCGGAGTTAGTGTTTCCAATTTAAAAAACTTTTGATTCTCTATCACTCTCCCTCGTACTGGTCTCATATTGTTATTATTAATAATTTATATTTTTTTATTTTTTATTTTTGACATATTTTAATTATTAAAAAATAATTAAAATTTTATATATTTTGATCATATTTAAATAAAATAATTATTAAATTAAAATTATTTATTTTTAAAAATTTTAAAAATTATATTAATATAAAAATTGAATTAAGTTATTAAATTATATTATTCATAATTTTATTGATAATTAATATTAAATGATTAAATAATATATATTTAGTTGGTAGTCTTCAAAGGGATCTTGTCCCGATTCAACGATGGGTGTCATGATTGGCCCCCGATTTTAATTACATCTGTTTAAATGGTAATGGTAGTGCTCTAAATAACCCTAGAGATGCTGGAATTGAAGGTGTTTTTAGAGATCATTATAGGCTCTTGCTGCGAGGATTTGCTGGATATATTGGGGTCGCGACGAATATGACAGCCAAACTATTGACCATAAGGACAAGGCTGCAAATAGCTTGGTTCACTGGGTTTCGAAAAATTATGGTAGTATCGGACTCCTTAAAGGCCCTTCGGTTGATATCTAGTGATGATTGGTTGTTTCACCATTTGGCTAATATTATCGTTGATATAATTGTTTGCAAGGTTTGGGTTTAGGATATTCTATGGCGTCATTCTCTAAGAGAAGGGGATCGCGTAGCAGATTTCCTTGCTAAACGAGGAAGCAGAAATTGACAAGATTTTTAAGAATGGTTATCACCACCTCCAGATCTCTTGCTAGACCTACTTGCTGATGCTTCGGGAGTGTGCTTTTTAAGAGATTGATTTTTCTTATTTCTTTATTTTAGTGTTTGCTTTTTAACTGTCCGATGTATAAAATAAATAAATTACTTTATAGTTTTTATAATTTATAAAAATTGAAAAACAAAAACTATAACCAAATGAAAAAATCAAAATATTAGGGGCATTTTCATATATCCGAATATATAGCTTTATTAAATAAAAATAAATTTGTATATATAATATTTTGCTCATAATTTAGAATATTCAAAACATATTAAATTAAATATAAAATCAGCTTGTCTATATGTTCATTTACTTGTGGCAAAATTGTTGCAATAATTGAACTACCAAGCCTTGTAATTGCTAGCTGGGTCATGAGCTCGAAAGTCGATACAAAGGAAATAAAGAAGAGACAACACCGTAACAACCCGAAAGGAAACAAACCTCTACTCTCCAATACTGTCAACTGGCAAGCCCTTTTAGATAGTTTAGGATGAGATATATATGGCTTATCGAGTTCCACCTCTCCTTGCTACGCCTTAGCAGCCTCCCAGGGCCTACATGGATAGAAACATCGCTCTAGTGTCATGACATGAAAATGGAGGAACTCCAACACCTTTTTTTGTCTGCTTTTTCTCTGAGCTGGCTACGTTCCGCTCTTCCCCTTCCTTCTGATTTGTTTGTAATGTTTAGCTAAATTTCGCAGCAATTTTCGGAACTGGATCAACCCTTGTCAGAATCTGTTATTGATAATTTTACTCTTAAAATGAAGATCTCTTGAAACTATACATTACGCTATATCACTCCAATTAATAACCACTTGCGCACCACTGCAGATTATAAGTAGTGGGAGCTTTAAACTAATCCTATGCCAAGAAATCACTACCTTGGTTATTATGGTCTTTAAAGATTATCTTCCTCATGTAAAAAAAAAAAAAAAGAACCAAACGGGTCCATTACATTCAATCCAGGTGAAAAGCTAAAAGTAGAACTAAATAAGCAGATGACGCTATATAGCGACGTGCTTCATTTGACAGCAAAACGTAAAAGCAATATCATCGGGATTCCATACCAGTTTCATAACTTGACTGCAATTGCTTTCAACTTTTACTAGGTTTCCTAGACGTCGGACGCTTTTCAGCGACCCTTCGTGTATCTTGGACTGGGACCAATAATGATGCTCAAACGAGGTTGGCGGGTGCCTACCTAAAACTTAAGCCGGCTTTAATTTTACAGAGCTCTTCTTTCCACTTTCTAGGAAACCATTCATATGAACACAAATTTACGCCGAATCTGTAACACCTGACAGTTCTATTCTACTTTTACCTCATCCTATCCGCCACGGGCAAAAGAGCTGCCTTCAGATCAAAATAGAATTTTAGGTCATACAGATTGATGACGAAAATTGCGGGAATAATTACGGATATTGCAATAGTTGGAAGTAATCAAATCATAGTTCATTGGTATTAGACTGCTATATAATTAGGAGATTTAGTGTTGAAGTTAGGCAGGTTGGCGACAAACGGTGACATTCGAACATATGAAGGTTGTTTTATTCTGCTTTAGGTGTTAATCAAGTCTTCATGTTTGCCAAAAGATTTTAAGTTTTTATGATTATTTATAATACAACTCAAACAGTATTAATAACGCAAACAGTATTAATAACATTTTAAAATTGAACAAAACTAAAATTTTACCGATTATTAATTGTAGAATACTTTGTATTTATACTGTATTGTTTAGAGTATTGTGTCCTGTGTACTGCAACTGTTAAGTAGATATTGTAGCTGTTATTTAGTTTTAGCATTTTATGTGAATAGCTAGCGTCGTTTTCCTCTTTTCACAGACTGTGATGGTATAAATACCATCTGTTTTCTGTAATGCTTTTAACATGAAGTAAACAGTGATTAATTGAATCACTTTTACCCAAACACGTAATCCCTAGAAATTGTTCACGGTATCAGAGCTTTCTGGGTAAATCATCGGAGCTAGTTATGGTTGACGACATGAATGCGCAATCCTCTTTTGGAAGTGTAGCTGGCGAGGAGAGTCCGATGTTTCTACAGAACTCGGATCATCCAGGGATGGTGCTCGTCATGACTCCATCAAATGGGAACAATTACCTATCGTGGAGTCGTGCAATGAAGATTGCATTGGGGTCGAAATTGAAGCTCGATTTCGTCACTGGCAAATGTGAGAAGCCAAGGGAAGAATCACCAAATTATGATCGATGGTGTCAGGTGGACTTCATGGTGACGTCGTGGTTGTTAAACACCATCTCCAAGGATATTGTCGAATCATTCTTGTGCACAAGCTCAGCTAGGGATTTGAGGAAGGACCTAGAGAGGAGATATGGAGAGTGCAATGGGCCATTGCTATATCAACTCAAGTAGGAGATCAACTCAATTTCGCAAGGGGATTTATCTATCTCCAGGTATTTTACAAAATTGAAATGATTGCGGGATTAATTGAATTGCTTGGTTCCCATTCCACAGTGTTCTTGTGGAGCCCTACAACAATGTTCGTGTGGGTCTCTTAAGCAATTGATTGAATTTGGGGATAATGATAGGTTGGTTCAATTTCTGATGGGTTTGAATGAGGAGTATGATGTTATTGGAAGTCAGATTCTTGTGATGGGTCCTTTGGCTCATGTGGATAGGGCATACTCGATGGTAGTTAGAGTTGAAAAGCAGAGGGAGGTGAATATTTCCTTTTCTGACAATATGAGCAATGCAATGTTGGTGCGTGGTTCTAGTAGCAGTAGTGGAAGAGGTGCTGGCAGAGGTAGTGCTAAGAAACAAGTGAATAAAGATGACACGTATTGTGATTTTTGTAAAATGAGGAGACACACGCGAAACACTTGTTTCAAAATTCATGAGTATCCGGATTGGTATAAAGGTTCAAAGGATAAGAAGGAGGGAGATATGGCTAAGGAGTTAGTAAATATGAGTGATTCCCCTGTGGATTATTCAATGGAGAAAGAAACCAAGGAACCAGTCTGGAGACAAGATATGGCAGCAATGATTCAACAAGGGATTCTGAATTTTTTGCAAAGTTAAGGAAACCAAATGCAACTAAAAGACAAGGGAGGAGATGTCATCAATTTTGCACACTACAATGACTTTACAGGTAGTATTCTCAACCATTCTTTTAATTCAATTAATTCAATTGAATGTAGTTCTTGGATAATAAACACAGGTGCATCCAATCATATGTGTCATAATTTGGATTTGTTTGACAAACCTATACCTGTAGTCAAATATACCCCTGTTCACCTACCGAATGGCACAATTAAGACAGTAGTTCTACAGGACCTTGTGACTGATGAGGTCTTCGCAGTTAGAAAGGTAATTGCAGGACTTTATATTCTTGATCAATCCTCCTTTCATCAGAATACCATTTTGTCTTACATCACACAATTAGGAAATAGTAAAAATAAGCCAATGCATTGTCATAGTGCTGTTGATGATATGTTTTGGCACTAAAGATTAGGCCACCCTTTTCTCAACGTACTGAAATAGTTGCAAATGTCTTTCAATAATATGAATTTTTCTGAGAAACCGTGTAATGTTTGTCATCTTTCCAAACAAACTAGACTTCCTTTCCCTAGGAGCAGTATTAGTACAGTTGCATATTTTGAATTGTTGCATATGGATCTTTGGGGTCCTTATAAGCAGGGGTCGATTAGTGGAGCACACTTTATCCTCACCATAGTTGATGATTTT
>JAJMLV010000003.1:48767166-48787860 GCA_027123465.1 Erythroxylum coca
GCAATGTTGGGATTTGAAACCATGCATTGGTTGAAGGGGCGCAACAAGGGGAAGGATGCTTTCGTTGCTTTGAAAACTGACATGAGTAAGGCGTATGACCGTATTGAGTGGGGTTTTTTGGAGAAAATGATGCTTAAACTGGGCTATTGCACTGCTTGGGTGGAGAAAATCATGCGCGTAGTCACCACAGTCTCCTACCGCTTCTACCACGATGGCCGACTTTTCGGGCCGGTGGTTCCTCAGCGGGGGTTACGCCAAGGCGACCCCTTGTCCCCGTATCTTTTTATCTTGTGTTCTGAGGCACTAACTGCACTGCTCACTTATTTTCAGGAGACCGGTCAACTGCATGGCTGCAAAATTGCCAGAAGTGCTCCTCCAATCAGTCATTTGTTCTTTGCCGACGATGCTTTGTTTTTCTTTCGCGCTTCTTTCAGGGAGGCGGAAGCGATTCAGTCTTGCTTGGACATGTATCAGAGGGCTTCGGGCCAGCGGGTGAACCTATCCAAGTCAGAGATGGTATTTTCCCGCAACACTCCCCAAGTAGTGAAAGATGTCATTCTATCGCTGCTGCAGATCCGGGAAGTTTCAGGTTTCTCCAAGTACTTGGGCCTTCCGACGGTCATTGGCAGATCCAAGAAGGAGGTTTTTCAATTTGTCATGGACAAGGTCTGGAGACGCTTACAAGGTTGACGACATAAGCTATTAAGCCGAGCTGGGAAAGAAATCTTGCTAAAAACAGTCATCCAAACTATCCTGAATTACTTAATGCAACTGTTCCTTCTGCCCATAGATACGCTTGATAAAATCGAGAACTAATGAATCGATTTTGGTGGCAACATTCTGACTCCACAGGTCCAACTCTTCATTGGTCCTCTTGGGACAATATGGCTCAGCCGAAACATCAGGGTGGCTTAGGATTTCGGAGGCTTCGGGACTTTAATTTAGCCTTGGTGGCGAAACAAGGGTGGAGTCGATCTTCTTCATTGGTGACCTGCATTTATAAGGCTCGCTACTTTCCTAACTATAGCTTCCTAGACGCTACAAATGGATCAAATCCCAGCTGTATGTGGTGGAGTTTCATTCAAGCACAAGACATCCTCCGCGTCGGTAGTTTAAAAATGACTTAAATCAAATTATACAGCCCCGACAACCTTACGTTTAAATTTTATTTTTTTCTTTCGTTTTCAATTTGTTCTCTCGATGCTCTTGTTCTTTTAGTTTCAGATTATGCAACTCCGACGCCTTCACACTAGGGAAATCAGGAAAATGAATTAAAAACGAAGAGTTTATTGGTACAATATGCTATAATGCGAGAATGATTGGAGCATTAAAAAAACAAACAGAAGACAAAGGGGGCTGAGGGCTAAGGGCTGACAAAGAACAACAGATAAAGTTAAGCTAAAATTGAAGAAAATTGAAAGTTTGAGTATTTTATTACTACTTTTAAAAGGTTGGACTAGATTTGAAAAAAAATTGAAAGTTTGGACATTTTATTGCTACTTTCTAAAGTCCAGATTATAATTAAAAATTGGATGAAAGTTTGGGTTTTTTTGTAATTAACCCTATATTTTATTTATATGATGAAAATAATCAATAACTCCAAATAATGACTTAATTTATATTTAATTAAAATTTTATTTGAATTATAAAATATTTAAATTTAATAATTTAATTTAAATTTAATTGGATTAATTAGAAGTTAATGAATTAGATTAATAAATATAAAAGTTTCTAAATAATAAATTAAATCAATTAGAACCTTTTTAATGGTTTGCTCAATATGGTCCCACAAATGGTGAATGAGCTCGGTTTGTTCGATACACAAAATTACAATAATTTAATTAAAACTGAGTATAACTTAAGATAGAGCTTTCAACTAGACCTAAGTAATATTTATGATGTTAAACATGACATGACGTCATGAACAAAATGTCTGACGTGATATGAAGTACGACCTCCTTATATTTCTGAAAAGATATAGAGTCGTTGGCAGCAGTATTAGAGATCACCTGAGGCATATCCATTTCAGAGCGTAAATTCTACCAACAACATGGAGGACGAAGGGAGAGAGTTTTCCTATACACACTAGATGATCTATTACCCACCACTAACATACAGAGAAACTTGTAAATATCTATATTTTACAATTATATTCTGATTTTTTATTTTAATGTATTTCAATTTAATTTGATGTGTAAATTTTGGAATAAAAATATGTGTATTATGGAAAATGATATTGTTATAAATGTTTGATGCCATATATGACTGTATTGTTGAGTTACTTTCTTTATTCAACATGGGATAAATATCACATAGATAGAGGAAAATTTGCCAAAAATTTTGTAAATTGTAATTCATTTATAACATTTTATTTTGATGCAGGAAAAGTTTAGTAGGCAGTCTACATCCAATGAAGTCCATGAGCTTCGAAGCACAGTACAGGCACTGGCAACTCAATTGTAACAATCGATGAAGTACATAACCCAACTCTGTAATGAGATGGATTAGTTGAAGGGGAAGGTCAGTACCTCATTATGACATTCAGAGTATCCACATTCACCAAATGAATAGCATAGTTGTAGTCAATTTGTATGAATTAAATACTCATTGTTGTAGATAATAATTTTTTATTATCAATTAAGATAATTTTTTACTTTATATCATTAATCAACTTTCTGTTTTAACAAATTAAATGTAGAAACAAATCAAAATATTATCATCAGATAATTGATAACTGCATAAATTATACATCAATCATAAGATTATCAAATAAAATTAAATGTAGGGAAAATTTTAAAAACTAATATCAGTAAATTTATTGACAAAAAACAAAATTCGTTAGCAAAATGCAATGAATTTATCGATAGACTACCAAAATTTATTGGTAAAATGTAGTGAATTTACCGACAGACCACTAAGATTGATCGTGATTTTCCAATGTGTAAGTTTTAATATTTTAACCTCGATATATCGCAAGCGTATGAATCTTTCACGTAGTATCAAAGATGGCGATCCCACGAGGAGGGTTAATCTAATCCTAAACTGTAAGGCAAAAACAAATTGTAGAAATTCAATTGTAACTAAGCTAATTCAATCAATCAATTCAACCTAATAATTAATCACGAAATATTAACAAATCAACAAATGAACTAATGAACAAGTCAAGAATCCACCTAATGAACTACCAATTGAGAGAAAATGGAAATTTTTGCCTATCCTCAACAATAACCTAATTAATTATGAAATGTCGAATTATTGGTCTTGGACTATCCTAGGGTTGATTACTCTCTCTCAAGTTATAACCAAAAGTCCTAAATTATAAACCCTAATCAGATTATGGAAAATTGGAATTTCTTGATTTACAATTTATCCAAGCCCTAATTAGAGCTTAACTTTTCCACAAGACTATTGAAACCTATGTGAAATCTCTCGTCACACAATTACCGATTTAATCTAATTATAAACCCTAATCAGATTATGGAAAATTGGAATTTCTTGATTTACAATTTATCCAAGCCCTAATTAGATCTAAACTTTTCCACAAGACTATTGAAACCTATGTGAGATCTCTCGTCACACAATTACCGATTTGATTGATTTCTTGTTCTTATTAAATTATCTAATTCTTGTTAGCCCAATTTAATAATTTTTCATTGATTCACCCTCTTAGTCTATAATCGATTTATGAAAATATAGAAATCGATCACAATGAATCTAATTCACATAAGCAATCAGATTTTTATTGAATTAAAGATAAAAATATTTCGAAGGTGAGTTTAGACAATCCTTAACATTCATAAATCTTATCTTAACAACTATTCCAATTCTATACATAGATAAAAATGGAAATATACTAGAAAATGGATCCGAATGGATGATGGAGGCAGCAATGATGAGAAACCTCCTATTCTGGGAAGTACTTGATGTAGGCTTCTTTGACACGTCTCTCTTCCTTCATCTATTCTCAATCTCTCGATGAACTCTTTCTAGGGTTTCGTGATGGTGGTTGAAGCAAGAAGCTCATCCTCTCTTTTGTCTCATTCTTTATATACTTAACGTGTTTTGGGCAGCCCTAGGATTTTTCAGAAGTTGAAAGGAATAAAAAATCCCTCAAAATTTGATTTTTTTGCGTGTCTAGGAGTCTGCTCAATGTAGGCCTCGATTGTGTGCCACTTGTACACTTTCTGTCATGATCGTGGCAGGAAAGCCATGATCGTGGGCCAAGTCTTATGCTTCTGTCACAATCGTGGCAATTTGGCCACGATCATGGGGTGTTGTTTCGGTCCAAGTCTCTCTGAAATTTTTCCGTTCTTGGCTGTCGACTCTAAAACACTAACAAACACATCAAGGTATATCAAAGACATAATAATTAAGCTCAAATACTTGTACTAACCCATAAAAACACTTAAACACAAATAATTCACAAACTAACACAATTTACCAAAAATACATATTAAACAATCGAATAAACAGATAAACACCTATTAAACTATACCTTAAAATACGATGCATTTTACACTTATCAAAGATCCATCGGTAAAATTAGTTGTGAATTTACTGACAGAAGAGTCTTGTCTGTCGCTACATTTACCGACTGAAACAAACCTTCCGTTGCAAAATTTACCAACAACACAAAAATTACCATCTCTAAATATAGCGATAGAATAGAAAATATCCGCTAGTAAATTAGCAACGGAAAATTTGTACTTAGTCGCCAATTATTACCTACGACTGTTTCTCCGACGACTCATTTTGTTGGTAAATTCCATTACTAACTTAGCTTTCCAATAGAAAATCTTCACATTCCATTGGTAATTTCCATCGCTAAATCCTATTTTTCTTATAGTGCAATTGAATATAAGATATAAACCCAGACTTGGTACTCTACTTGTGGAGACATACAAATGGGGGGAAAATTCGTCTTCTTAAACCTTGTTGGATACAAGAAAGGTCGAAATCCCTATTTTATAAGTTCAACACAACAAAAGAAGAGTAGACAAAGAAACTTGGTATTGGTTATGTATGAGACCAAGCCTTAATTAATCGGTCCTTAATTAGTTGCACATAGAAGCTAGATAAATTAGAGTTTCATGGAGATTGTAGTTAGTACATACAGCATTTGCAAAGATAATTATTAAAGAAAATGCCTTTCATTTTGGTGTAGCAAAAAATCTAATAGCATATTTATATGTGATCCATATGGGAAAACTTGGTGAACTGCAAGATATCAATGATGAAGTTGATCTATCATGCATGAATGGTTTGATGTTGATTATTAATTCATTTATAAACAAGATTAAGGTATCCTTTTGTATGATACCGAACTCGTTTAGGTTGGAAGTATGCCTATAAGCTCAAATCTATTCATATGATAGACCTTATCCGTAATTATAATTTTTCCTCATACATTAAGGTTAGACGTCCTAGGAAAATTAGAGTGTAATACGATAATTTTAAAAAGAGATAACAGATCTAAAAGTATTTAACTTTATAAAAATTTTATTTTGAATCTTTTAAAAAATTTAGGACTAAATTAAAAAAATAATAAAAGGTTAGGTAATCTTTGATATGTTATCCAATTTAAAAATAGGAGAAACAATTCATAGTAGGTTTATTCTTTAAGACCCAAGTAACAAGTAAACAAATCTCCCATTACTAAAACCAGGTCTTGGTCAAATTGATTGTAGTAGTTGTTGATCGAGCCTTATTAATTATCTTTTTCTTAAATAGAATCCTTAAAAGACATAACTCTTATCTACCGCTACACGTAACATAGAAACATTCAACTGAAGTCATCTATAAATAGCATGTTTCGCAGGAGCCACTACTCATCCCTCGGCAGAGCACCAAAAGCAGTATACTAAGAGCTACAGCTAGTTTGGTCTTGTAAACCATGGAAAAGATTCGCTACCTTCTTCTTCTCACTCTCATTGCTTTAACTTCTTCATTGGTTGCCTCTGCCTATGATCCTAGTCCTCTTCAGGACTTCTGTGTAGCCATCAACAACCCAGCCGATGGTGGTATGTGATATTACAATTGATATAAATAATTTACTACAACTTTGCTCGGTACTTAAAATTTTCTGTATATGTTTTGGCCGCTTGTCTTTTTGCAAATGAAAAATGGTTTTGGTCATCTATACTGCTGGATTTTTAACAAATTGTTACTGCCACCATTTGCAGTGTTTGTAAACGGGAAGTTCTGCAAAGATCCCAAACAAGTAAAGGCAGATGATTTCTTCTATCCTGGGCTCAACAAACCTGGAAACACTGCTGCAACTCCACTCGGTTTTGCAGTGACTCCAGTGGCTGTCGATCAACTTGCTGGACTCAACACTCTTGGAATTTCATTTGCTCGTCTTGACTTTGCACCATATGGCCTAAACCCACCTCACACCCACCCTCGTGGCACTGAGATCCTTGTAGTTGTGGAAGGCTCTCTTTTTGTTGGGTTTGTGGCATCTAACCAGAATAATAATACCCTTTTCACCAAAGTTCTGAATCCTGGAGACGTATTTGTGTTCCCGATCGGTCAAATTCACTTCCAACTAAATGTCGGGGAAGGTAAAGCGTTTGCATTCGCCGGATTGAGCAGCCAAAACCCTGGCGTCATCACTATTGCCAATGCTGTCTTTGGATCAAAGCCACCAATTAGAGTTGACCTTCTTGCCAAGGCATTCCAAGTAGACAAGAGTGTTATTAACTATCTTCAGAAACAATTCAGCTGAACAACCTGAACCAGCCATACATTGAAAAACCAACATAAAGAGGGTATCCTGTGATTGTGATCTTTGGAGTTCATGCATCATTTTGTTCTGACATTGTAATCCAATAAAACGTGTTACTTTTGTACCACCCTCTCTTCGTATTCTAGTTGATTTCAGAATTTATACAAGTGTCAACGTATTGATCAATGACTTTTATCCCTTCTCGTATCTACGTATACCTCCCCGCTTCATATGTTGTATTTTTCTTTGAATTTTACCTTTCCTTTGAGGTTAGCTTTGCTGCTTCTTCTTTTTTTAATCTGAAGAACATTCGCATCATATTGATCAAGTCATGTCACAAAAGTAAAGAAAACAGCGTTGTTAGGTTAGCATGGATTGGTCATCTTTGACCCACACACGTACCAACTCATATCAAAAAAATAATAAAACAGTTGAGTATAGTAGTAACTGTCTGATTAAAATAATAATTTATAAGATAAGCATAAATATATCAATTAATTCAAAAATAAGTTGTCGGTTTGTTAGTAAGAAAAACATTGTTTTTGTTCCCTCCATCCGCATTCGACATCTTGCTTATGTACCACCCTCTCTTGATGCGCTAGCTCGTTTCAGAATTTATACAAGTGTAACTCAGGAGTCGTTCATTTCTATTTTTGTTTTTCTGAGTACTTATATTTTTATCATTAATAATAATTAAATATTATAAAAAAATAAATAAAAATTATTTTTGGTTAAATAAATTAATTTTACTAAAATAAATAATTTTATTAATAAGTCACTGATAAATATTCTATAAGAGAATAAAATAATAAATAATAAATAAATTATCTTTTTTACTTTTACACTAATATTATTTTTAATTATTAAATCAAAATTTTTATATAAAATTTATATATTCTGAAGATATTTGAAATTTAATTATATTATCAATAATTGTTAAATTAAATTTATTTAATTTAATTGCAAGTATTAAATAAAATTATAAAGTAAAAATAAATTATTCATATTAATGATTATTTTTAGTTAACTAAATATACAATATTAAATTAAATTATTCATAATACTTATTAAATAATTAAATAATATTTAATTGATAGTAAATTAAATTATGAAAACAAAAATAGAAAACAAAAACTACTTTTTATGGTTTTCATAAATTTTGAAAATAGGAAGAAAGTAAAATTAAAAAATCAAATTTTTACTAAATTTAAAAACAAAAATAAACATGCCCTTAGTGATCAATGACTTTATTTCTCCTTGTATCCACAAATACCTCATCGCTTCATATATTGTGCTTTTTTTAGATTTTAAGTTTTCTTTGAGGACGGGATGTTTCCATTTGTCTATAAAACATTCTTACTATTACAAAGGTTTTTTTTGGACTCGAACTTTCACCACAAGTCATGCCCACCTTCGTACAGTAATCCTACTTAGGTCCACTTAAGCAAGATTCAGTCTTTTCACGTGAATGTCGTCGAACAAATCCGTTAGCCTTCGAACACCTCATACGCATACAAGTATTTAAAGTGTTTCTTTCACACACATAAAGAACACAAGTGTAACAGAGTAAGAAAGCAACAGGAGATTTTTAAATGTAGCCGAAGCTACACTTTTATTAACTCTCAACAAAATGTTAACCAAAGACACGAGTACTTCCTACTCGAAGCACTCAAGGAACTCCCTACTTGAAGCTCTTACAATGAGAACTCTCTCCCAAAAGCTCTCGACTCTCAAAACTCTCAACTCTGATCTTATTTGATGAATAGGTCTCAACTTTAATGAGCTATTTATAGGCTCCTTCAGATGACTAAGAGTCCCAGTAGGACTCTACTAACTCATATCACAATCTTATCATGTCTAATAAGATTAAATCACATTTAAAAGATTACAGCATATTTAAAAGATTATCCTTATCCACGAAGATCTCCTCTATCTTCAGATGATCCTTTCACGTGATCTTTATCTCTTAAAGATGATGTTCATCCACGGTGATTTTATCCGCCACATCATCATGTGCCACATCATCCTCAGTTGTCATGTTACTGCTGATGTATCTTCACCACAGCTTATCCGCACATAAGTCTATCAATGCACGTCCATGGACAAGTCCATCTTCCATGATTAAGCTCATTCATGGTGCAATCTCATCGCTCCATGACTAATTCATAAGTCACAATTTGAGTTAGTATTTGCCCATTTTACATACCTCTAACCTGCCTCGTCGAAGTTAAGTACTTATGCCCCTCATCGCACTTACATGCCTTCGTGCATCCTCACGAGGTTTGTCGCATATCTTTGCGCCTTCTCGCACACTCTCGGGTTTCGCATGACTTAGTTTTCTAATTTTGCGTGGCCTCGTGTCTGAATCTCACGTCTCGTTAAAGATTTCTGCCAATGCGTGCCTATACGTGTCCACGCGTATCAAATATTGCCTACTCTCAAGATCTTCGTCGATACATCCCACATTTCTTACCTACATCACAAATTTCTCAGGTTTTGCTCGCCAAATCGTAAGACTTTGCCTTGTTTCCTCATCAACATGCCTTTATCGTGCCAATTTACATGCCAAGCATTGGCCAAGGCTCACCAACACTTGCATAATCCTTCAGTCTAGATTTAGGAGTCTAACAAACTACCCCCACTAGAAGAATTCGACTCCCTCTTCGAAATAATTTGTGGGCACTCCTCCATGAGCGATTCTGTAGAAGACTTCTTCGCCGACTGTCGAAGACTGGAGCAAGCCTTCTCTTCCAATGACACCTTCTTCTCGCACCATCTCCTCTTTCTGTCAAGTTTACATTTGCATGGGCACTACTCCATGAGTCCTATACAATTTATATAGGCGATGTTGTTGATGGCTCCTTCTCCCAAGTCATCTTCATCGCTCCCTCCTTTGTCCTTCGCGACAATAGAGTTTATTTGCTCCTCACCCTTCTTCCTCTGTGGCATTCTCAAGCAAAATGAGGCCCCTGATAGATGAAACATGCAACCGATCTCTTTGATTGCTTCTTCTTATACTGAGAAGATTCTCTCACCTTCTCTTTGCCTTTCTCTTAGCCATCTCGATTTCCACCATTTTTCTTGCCCTCTCTGTAGGTTAGAATTGGTGGTGGAAATTGAAAATCCACTAAGGCATCTGTCACTGCTATTACGCTAGGGAGGTCCTTCATGTTTTGCCTCCGAAGCTCCATTTATGCCCGACCTTGCAAGCTGCTAATGAAGTTAAACAACTTGTCCTCCTCTGACATATTCCGCACATCTAACATCACCGTTGTGAACTTCCTCACATACTCCCTCACCAAGCCGTCTTGCTTCAATCCTTTCAAAGCTTCCCTCGTGAGACATGAAGTGTTGTTAGGTAGGAATTGATCTGTTAGCTCCTTCTTCATCTTCTCCTAAGTGTCAATGGGAAGTCTACCCGCACTGATGTCAATCAAGGTTCTCATTCTCCACCACAGCTTCGCATCACCCACCAGGCACATCGTTATGATTCACACCTTTTTTGAGTCTGCCACCTTTGCCACTGTAAAGTACTGCTCCATATCCCACAAAATTTTTTGAGCTCCTTTACATTCTATTTGCCATAGAAAATTTTGGGCTCTTGCACCTTCACCATAGTGCTTTCCTCTTAGACACCCGTCTCGTGCCTTGAAATGACACGTTTGAGCACCAACAGATTATAGCTCATCTCCTGACGAGCCTTCACCTGTTCTTTGAGTGCTCTCATAATAGCTTGAAGCTCCCTCTTCAAAGCTACTATACATTCCAACAAAGGAACTACTCCCTCATTCGTCAGGGATAAAGACTCAAGGATAGCCTCTATTCTAGTAACTTTTTCATCATATTACTTCTACTAGCCATCACTCTAGATTGGGTTTGATACTAGTTGTTACAAAGGTTTTTCTTAGACTCAAACTTTCACTGCAAGTCACGCCTACCTTCGTACGATAATCCCACTTAGGTCTGCTTAAGCAAGATTCAGCCTTCTCATGTGAATGTCGCTGACAAATTCGTTAACCCTCAAACACCTCATGTGCACACAAGTGTTTAAAGTGTTTCCCTTACACATATAAAGAACACAAGTGTAACAAAGTAAAGAAAGCAACAAGAGATTTTTAAATGTAGCCGAAGCTATTCTTTCATTAACTCTCAACAAAATGTTAACAAAAGACACGAGTACCTCCTACTTAAAGCACTCAAGGAACTCCCTACTCGAAGCCCTTACAAGAACTCCCTATTCGAAGCCCTTACAATGAGAACTCTCCCCCAAAAGCTCTCAACTCTGATGTTATCTGATGAATAGGTCTTAACTATAATGTATTTATAGTCTCCTTTAGATGACTAAGAGTCTTAGTAGAACTCTACTAGCTAAGATCACAATCTTATCCTATCTAATAAGATTACATCACATTTAAAAGATTTACCTTAACTAGGAAAGATTATCCTTATCCACGAAGATCTCCTCTATCTTCAGATGATCCTTCCACATGATCCTGCCACGTCATCATATACCCCATCATCCATAGTTGCACGTCACTGCTGATGTGTCTTCACCACAATCTATCCACACATAAGTCCATCAATGCAGGTCCATGGATAAGTCCATCTTCCATGATCAAGTTTATTCATGATGCAGTCTCGTCGCTTTATGACTAAGTCATAAGTCACAATCCGAGTTGGTATAAAAACCTCACCCATTTTACATACCTCTGACCTGCCTCACCGAAGTTAAGTGCTTATGCGCCTCATCGCGCTTGCATGTCTTTGTGCATCCTCGCGGGGTCTCTCGCATACCTTTGTGCCTTCTCGTGCACCCTTGAATCTCGCATGATTTAGTTTTTTAACTCTACGTGGCCTCGCATCCGAATCTCACATCTCGTCGAAGATTTTCACCAATGTGTGCCTATGCATGGCCACGCGTATCGAATCTCGCCTACTCTCTAGATCTTCATCGATACTTCCCGCATCCCTCGCCTACATCGCAACTTCCTCGAGTTTTGCTCACCAACTCGCAAGACTTTTCCTTGTTCACTCATCAACACGCCTTCCTCGTGCCAACTTACATGCTAAGCATTGGCCAAGGCTCGCCAACGCTTGCACAATCCCGCAGTCCAAACTTAAGGGTCTAACACTTATCACGTTGAAGTTATGTCACTCGAATAAATGTTACAGTGGACAACTCCATCCAGTTATTTAAGTTGAGAAAATATTGGGTGAGACTATTTGATGTTGTTCTCAACGTATATAATCCACTAGTAAAATATATATATGATTATATACACAGGCAATTTTAGTGTTAAATTTCAAAAATCGTAAATATTAATAAAATTTGTAAGTTTAGTTCAAATTTTAAAAAGCAATAATAAAATATTTAAATTTCTACTATTTTATGAAAATAACTCACTGATAGTCTTTTTGTTAAAGTTGATAACATAACATACCACATTAGCTAGTATCACGTAGATGACATGTGAACTTTAATTTACAAATAATCAAATTAATTTTTAAATGCTAAGCCTAATATTGGTCAACATTTTCCAATGCATTAATACAAAAGTAATTATTTCAATTATACTTTTAAGAATAACATTGTTATATACATCTTTAATGAGCACTCAAAGTTATAGATGTCAAATGCTAAGCCTAATATTGATCAACATTTTTTCAATGCATTAATACAAAAGTGTGCATTTCAATTAAACTTTTATCAGTAACATTATTATATAAATCTTTAGTAATGTTTAATGAGTTGAAGGTTGTAACTATAGAAAATTATGTTAGTAATCTTTTTTGAGGTAAGAGTCTTCCCACGATTCATTGTTGTTTGGAAAAGGCATAAGACAACTCAACTCAATTTGTGAATTCTTAATATTAAGGTAATACTTGTACTAATTAGTTATTTCATAATAAGATTTTTATATTTTATCATGGTACACTAACTTAAGGTAACTAATGAAGTAGTTCAAATTTGTTTATTTTTTAAAGTAAACAAAATTTCACCTAGTATAGATGTATCAAAATAACTGAATAAATCTAATTGTTTACAAAATTATACTTCCCTCCTATGCTATAGAAAATTGAGAGCCTCAAACAAGATTAAATAGTTAGCAATAATTACCTATCACTAGTATTTATTTGTAATTTCAATGCTTAAGATAATGCTCCAATTTGTTTCATCTTTTCCATATGTTGCAATTCTATTCTCTTACATTGACTACCATTAAATAGGAGGTTTCACAACACATTATTCTTACCAATTGGTGATAAGGAATCTAGGCATCTCTAGAGTGTCCAATATAAATGACTAACTTATTTAGTCAAATGCTTTATGAAATTCTATTTTCCTATAGCATATTCTAATGGACTTCTTTTTGTGATAGTTCTTAAATAATTTATATAACACTAGAAGAGTATCTTTAATGCTTCCACTTTTAGATGGGTTTCATGGTATACTTCGTAATTACTTTCAATCTAGTGGTCAAGATTTTAGAGATGATTTTATATCGAGTGATATAGCATGTAATGTGCCTAAATTTTTATAAGGAAAAGCCATAAGGAGTCTTAATAATGAGGCAAAATATTGTCTTAGCTTCTTTTGTATAAATAATTCTTGTAATACCTTGATAACTTGATTGCTTTCTAAATGCAAAGAGTTCTAGAAGAACAAAACTTTAAATCAATCAGGTTTTGGTATTTTATTAGGGTGCAAACTGAATAAAGCCTTTTAAATCTTAGATATTATCACAAGTATGTTGAGTTTATCAGTTTATTCTTATCTAAGAGTTGGATTAATTAAGGATTTAATACCTCATACAAGAGAAATTAAGTAAGTTTTAGAAATTATATAAAAATTTAAAATTTTTCTCAATTTTGTAATACTAGATTGAACTTTAAAAAGTAACATTAAAATGCTCCAATTTTTTATTTTTAACAAAAATAGCCCAATGCTAAGTTCTCTGTTAATATGGAAGATATAACGAGCAATATTAGATTTGTATTTTTTTCCATATGGTTGCCACATATTATATTTATGCCAAGTATAAAATTTTCAATTAATAAATTAAAAATAAAAAAACTTAAAAATAATTATGAAGTAATCTATAATTATTTTAGAGTTTTTAATTTATTAAATAACAATTCATATGTGGCATAAAATACAATATTTGGTAACCAAATGGAAAAAATATTAATATGATGCGGCTTGCCACATTGTTGAGCAAATGTTATGTCTAATAATAAAACTCTCAATACCCACAAGTATAAAGATCGTATCTTGTATTATAAGAGAGTATGGTTCCAATGAGGAATGTGAAATAATTAACAATTCAAACCTAACTCTGTTTAATGTATTCATTTTTATATGAATTAAATTTAAATAACAAAATTGAAACAAATAAATAAAACAAAGCAAGTAATCAATTAATAAGTGAGTTGCCAATTACATTTAAGGTTTCATCAAGATTGAACACTTAGGAACTATTCTTTC
Organism: Erythroxylum coca; assembly: GCA_027123465.1. Lineage (NCBI taxonomy): Eukaryota > Viridiplantae > Streptophyta > Magnoliopsida > Malpighiales > Erythroxylaceae > Erythroxylum > Erythroxylum coca. Next base: position 48,781,380 of record JAJMLV010000003.1, read on the forward strand.
TTTATTTCGATCCCTTACAATTATTGATTCAAATTATGTTTTTGATCCTATAGTTAAAATGGTATTGATTACATCTCTCGATTTATAAAACTATCCCTAACATCTTCAATTAGATCTAAAGTTATCTAAAAGATATTCAATTTCATAACCAATATCTCTCTTTGATTGATCATTAATTTGACAATTATGGGTCTATTAAATTGCAAACTTTTATTGTACATCCTAACACTAATTACTTTGACTCACTCTCTCAATCTATTGTGAAATTGATGCATGAAAAATTACCCCAAACATTCATAAATATATTGAATTCAACAATTAATAAAATAAATAAAATAAATCCACAATAATTCCTAATCTGAGCTTACAACTCCATGAAAATGTTTAACGTCAAGGAAATCAGATTACACATCAAGAATAACAAAAGATACAAGGGAAAAGAATAAAAAACTCTATTTGCTCTTTGATATGAAAAGCTTGAATTTTCTGATTCTTTCTTGATCTCTCCACTTTGATCTACCTTGATTCAATGAATTTTGCAATTTTTTTAACTTTTCCATGAACTTTGCAAATTGTGTATCCAATTTTTTATTTCAAAGTCTTTGTGGGAATGGTATTTTTGTGGATATGAAGGAGGAGGGATATATGAAGGATCCTCATTCTTAACTTCATCCTGTTTGTTCTTCTCTTGGTCTTCTACAATGTGGGGTTTAACTTTTATTCTATTGGTTCTTCTAGCTTTGTCCCAATTATAAGTTTGATGGGCCTTAAATTGCTCTCTTAGATTTTCTTTGGACTTGCTCGAGAAGCACCTCACATTTCTCACAGATAACACTTTGGTAAGCTAGCCAACTTCAGGCCAATTATGAATAGAAGAGGTATGAGTCTTTGCTACTTGCTCAAATTACTCTTCTAGCCTCTTCTAGGCCTTTTACATACTTTTGAGCTTGTCTAATTTTCAATGATTTATACTATATTCGTCTTGCTAAAATCCCAATGGACCTTGATTTCTTAATTAATTCCTTACATTATTAGAACAAAAGAAATTCAAGTGGTTCTGTCACCCAGGATTATACATATTTAAATAAGGATTATTACTTCCCCGACCACATTGTGCTCTATTTAAATGGAATTACTACACATTGTTATTTTCAACTAGGAAGTAATAGCGGTGATATGGCTCTCTTCTCTGCATAGCTCACATCTGTGCTAAACTACTTTGAATTGAGAGAAAGAGGTGGCTATTACACTATTTAATTGGATGGTGAGGTTGTCAATTTCAACCGACAATACTGTCATTGAATCTGCAACAATCATTCCTTTTACATCTTAAAAGATTGACATTTGTCTACTTCATTTCTTTGTCTAAAGATAATTGTTATTTGCCATCTTTTATAACTGATCGTGTGTTGCTTGCATTGGTGGTTGTGTAAATCCTTGATGATAGACATTGAACTCTAACCTCTTGAAGTCCATAAGGGTCCTTTGCTCTCTATAATGTATTTCCTCCATCATTGTTCTTTCTATCTCATCTTGCCATTTAACTCTTTAAATTCCTCATTATTTCCTTAAGATGCCTAGATTTATGTATCTTGTACTTTGCATCCTTAATTTCCTCTTTTTCATATTTCATAGGTTTTTCTTATTTCACAGGATTCGGTACCTCAATCACAAAAGAAAGAGCAACAATATCTTAAATCAAAGAAATTCATATCATCTTAACATTAAAATCCCCAACAACAGTGCTTAAACTTATTGAGCAAGTTTTATATCTAATAATAAAACTTTAAATACTCGTATGTATACAGATCGTTTCTTAAGGTTATCCTTCCTACGAGGATTATGCAATAGCTAGCAATTTAAACCTAACTTTGTCTAAGATATTCAAAAATTAATTTAAATTAAATTTAAATAACAGAAATTGAAACAAATAAATAAAACAAAGCAAGTAATCAATTAATAAGTGAGTTGCCAATTAAATCCAGAATAATTCCTAATATGAATTTAGAATTCCATAAGCATGTTTAACATCAAGGAAATAAGATTACGCATCAATAATAATGAAAGAAATAAGGTAAAGTAATTTAAAAGAAATCTATTTACTCCCTGATTTGGAAAGCTGGAATTTTCTGAAGTTTTCTTGATCTCTCCACTTTGTCCACTTTGATTCAATGGCTACTATCTTTTTTGTGTTTTTCTTGTTCTTAAATAGTTTATTAAGGTTCTAGGGCTGTTTTTTCTTATGATTTCCCCACTTAAGTTGGTTCAAGAAATAGCTCCAAATCCTAAAAGATACAAAAAAAAGTCGTGTCTAGAAATCGCCTATCATGATTGTGCTCTTTAAGTGATGAATGTGCTTTACTTAGTTCAAACTCTGTCACTATCGTGCTCAATTATGCACGATAGTGACATCTTCAAGTTTCATCCATCTTCTTCATTCTTCAATTTCATGATTTCCAACACTGACAAACATATAAAACACCTCATCAAATATAAAATTAAGATCCAATTATTGCTTTAAACCAAACAAACACTTATAATACATACAAACATTAACAATAACATATTTCTAATCCTATATACATAATAATAATCTAATAAATACTTGAAAACACACTTAAAAACCTAACAAAGCATAATATAATCTACACCTATCACATACCATCTATGTTAACAGAGAACTTAACATCAACTTATTTTGCTAAAAAATGAAATTTGGAGCATTTTAACCCCACTTAAAAAATTTTAGGCTACAATTAAAAAATTAAATAAATTTTGAGTTTATTCTTTTACAATTAACCTTTAGTTTGATTACCTATTATTTCCTTAAAATATTTGTATGTCATTTCCTTTAGCTCTGCTTATTTTTAGTAAGTTACACAATTAGGGTTTATAAAGGAACAAAATTTATTGGTGGTTCTTTTAAAGTTGCTTTATAAAAATAATTTAAGTTTCTATCCCTATATTAAAGCCAACGAACTATAAATCTTTGCTTTTGGAGGGAGTTGTGAACTACTAGCACTTGCAAGTGTCTACTCAGTGCTATTTTCTCATTCATCTTAAGGAAACTACTACTAAGATTGATATATGATTTCTCTTATTCTTTTTAATGATCACTTTTAGCATTGTAAATGGTTGATTTTGTATCCTAGTTATTGAAGTGCTTTATATGGTGTTTCTTAAGCTCATTTCTCACCATTTGCAACTTCATCATAAATTTGAAGGCCTCAAAGCCTTCCATATTAATAACTAAAACCATTTCTTTATAACTCTTTAAATTAATCATGTGACAACGAATCTAAAAGGATCTCTCTTCTTTTGTCTTTATGGATTTGTATCTCAATTAATCTAAGGTATAATATAAGAATGGAATTAGAAAAAGTAGATTTATCAAAGAAGCTAGTCATCTATAAGAAATTAACTATAGCTTTATGAAGATTCATTCTAATCAACCAATTCCTTTCTTCTCTATTTATCCACATTTAAAAGTACCCATGAAATCTTAGAAAAGATAAACCATTGGTGCTCAAGGAGTTCCTAAAATTCTTAGTAATCTTGAACATATAGTTTGCTATTAAAGTCTCTCAACATAAGCTAAGGGAATTGAAGATTAAATCATCTTTAAGGTCTTCCTAAAGATGGTTTCTCAGAAATGATATATTCCTAACATATATAAAGGTGATGTCAATGTAGAATGATGAGCTAGGTTAATCTTTAAGTTTGTGAATTCATTTGAGCAATGTAAATGAATTAACTTGATTTCTTTAGGGTTATAAGCAATTATGATTCTCCCAATGTAGTTTGCTTAACAGTTTGATTTTATTTTCCAATACCTCCTAAAGAAATATAAACCTTTGCCCAATCTACCAGTCTTTATTTTTATCTTCAATACTCTAAGTATAGTTAGTTTTCTAGTGAGAGTAGTTAAAAATATATTTTTGCTTTTTTAGGCAATTTAAACTCCTCACATTCCATGATAAGATAATAAGGAAATTTGATAATTAAAGCCCTTTTCTTTGGGTTTCCTTTTAATTCATTTCCTTGTAATTAATAGAAAGTCATTCCCTGGATTGCTACATAAATAAAATTTACATTAGTATGATCATTGATATTTCTCTTATTCTCATCTTTTTTAGTAAGGTATTTCTTTTTAAGAGTTTTAAGATTCGCAAGAGAGGTTGAATATTAGTGGGGCTTAGAAGGCTAAGGCAATAGTGACACCCTAAATCAATAATAGTATTCAATTTCATTACAATAAAGAGATTAATCCACAAGACATCATTATTGTGTTTCTTTGGTCAATCAACAAATTCTTCAAAGTGAGTTCTATCATTTAGGTCCCCTTTAAACCTTCCTTGTAGCCATCAACAACCTAATCAACAATGGTATATGAGATTAAAATTAAAAAATACAGTTCATTAAAACTTTGCCTAATATTTAGGTTCTCTATGTTTTAGCCACTTGTTCTTTTTATAAGTGAAAAAATGGTTATGGTCATTTATAGTACTTGATTTAACAAAATTTTCTTATAACATTTGTAGTGTTTATAAAAAGTAAGTTTTGTAAAGATCCAAAGCAAGTAAACACAGATGATTATTTTTCTATCTAGGGCTTCCTAAACCTTGAAACACTACTAAATTGCAATCAGTTCGATAAAGATTCTAGTGGTTATTGATCAACTTGTTGTACTCATCGATCTTAGGATTTCATTTACTTGTCTTAACTTTACATTATACGGCCTAAACCCACCTCACATTCACCCTCATGAAATTGAGATCCTTATAGTTGTGCAATCTCTCTCTTTTTTTGTGTTTGCTACATCTAACTAGAATAATAATACCCTTTTCAACAAAGTTTTAAATGTTAGACTTATTTATGTTCCTAATTGGATAAATTCTCTTGAAACTTAATGTAGGAGAAGGTAATATAATTGCATTCACAGTAAAAGTAGCAAAAAATATACTGTCATCATAATTGCAAATATTATCTTTGGATCAAAGCCTCTTATTAATACTGACTTTCTTGATAAGGCATTCCAATTTGACAAGCATATTATTAATTATCTTTAGAAACAATTCAGTTGAACAACCTTCTCTAACTATATATGAAAAATCACTATATATAAGGTTTCTCGTGATTGTTCTTTTAGAGATCATTGTAAGCATATTGTAATATATATTCAACAATAATTTATATTAGAATAACATATAAAATAAATGTAGAAGAAAACTGAAATACCTTCTGCCATTGTTGTATGTGCTTAAAGAGCTACATTTTTGGAATTCTTCTAAGCTCTCAATTCCTAATACGATGTTGTATGTTTTCAGAAGAGAAAAGTAACTTAGAGAACCAAAATTTGAGAAGAAAACCTATATGAATGTGCTCCCATCAAGAACAATATCAGTTACCATAAAACCAAGAATTCATGCCCTCTAAATGTATAATGTTGGACCATTTATGTCACAAGAAGAGGAAAAGTTCTCACATTCTCCCACTTGGTCAATACGTTTAACTTGGTATCAAATCCTAATCTGATCCAAATATAATTTATGAATCATAGCAATAGGTTCTCTAGTAGTTTAGTATTATCTTCTATGTATTACAGTATATTATAATTATATCAACTGAAAGTGGTAACATTACTTAATAAGTAAACTTTATGTTTATTCCAGGTTCAAAATAATCAATTTTAACAATATTCAATAATGTGAACCATAATATGAGACTATTATAAGAGTTTCATAAAAATAATGTCGTCCACATGATGAAAACTATATAGTGAAACTCAATCTCATTCTTACAACATGATCCTTGAACTTCACTAGTGTCATGTCTTTTATTAAAGGATCAACTATTTTCAATTTAGTGCTAACTTGTTCAATGCCTACTTTCTTATCCTTAATATGTTCTATTATAGATAAAAACATGATGTCGAAGTGTTTACTTCGACTACCGCTCTTATTGTTTTTAGTTAGAAAAATACCAGTCGAAGTGTCATAATGTATTCTCAATGGCCTGTAAATGGAATCCACAAATCTAAGCACATATATGAAACTTTTTATCCATACACCGTATGATGTAGCCTCAAAACAAGAAACAAACTCATCCTCTATGGTAGAAGTAGCAGTTAAAGACTGCTTAGCACTCTTACACAACAAGGATCCTTTAGCAAACATGAAGATATAACTTGAAGTTGATTTTCATGAATCAACACCTGCAGAAGCATATGGAATGTTTTTCATTTGTTCCCTTTCAAAATAATTTTTAGGGCATTGGTCCAAATTGAACTTATCCACTTTCATAATGGGAGCTGGACTAGGTGAACAATCTTTCATTTGAAATATCTCTAAAACTTTATTAACATAGGTCTCTTGAGATAAAACACCACGGAATCTACCTCGATTTATCTTAATGCCAATAACATAAGATGCATCACCCATATCTTTCATTTCAAAATTTTTACAGAGAAATTGTTTCACAT
>JAJMLV010000003.1:49016573-49039336 GCA_027123465.1 Erythroxylum coca
CTACAAATATCCAAATGACTTCGTTCTAGTGCCATTTGAAAGATAAGATCAAGATCTACAACTCGTATTAGAGGCCTTGAAGCGAGATTCGGCCTCAAAATAGGTGAAAAACACGAATTTCCCAAGGTGACCCGTAGCTGTCCGTTAAACGGACAGGCATGTCCGTTTAACGGACACGCACGGCCAAAACAGTACCAAACCTTCCGAGAAAGTCCGTTAAACGGACACCCGTGTCCGCCTAACGGACATACACATAACAAGGGGTCCTTTTGACCCGTAGCTGTCCGTTAAACGGACTCCCATGTCCGTTTAACGGACATGCTAAATTCCACCACTTCTTCAATCTTTTTCCATTGCTTTTCTCATACAAACTAACATCATATACTCTTATAATCTCCACATATTCACTTATTCAAAGGCCTAAACACCTCATAACACTTCAAGCAACAAATTAAATTCACAAACTTCTCAATTCTCAACTAAATAGATTCATCAAAACCACAATTCTCAAACATGTATCAAGCCTGCCACTAACATCAATCTTATATGTCATTCTAACTTGTATCAACTATAACTTTTAATTCCGATCTCGAAATCTTGCATTCTTAGTCTCGTTGGAAACATAAAAGATCAAGCTACAACTTCAAAGAAGGCTACTTTGGCCAAATCTATTTAAATCATTTTCTAATTTCCATTAAATCAACATATACTTTTCTATTTTACATCCAACCTTAATGCATATGATTTCTCACATTTCATATCATTTAGTCATTTACCAAATACTTCTCTTGCTTTTTGCATAATATATCATATGAATCACCATAATTCATCCTAAGGGTTTCTCAACTCATCATCCATACATGATTTTCATTCTAATATTATAGTCATCTATAACACAAATCACATACAAAACACTCATTTCATTTCATCTATTATTTCTAAATTTCGCTTCAAGGTTCGGGGTCCAACACCCATAGAGGATAAAGTCATGGTAAATTACCATTAGAAACTTTCCCGACAACTTCAGGGCAAAACATGGAAACCAACAAGGAAAGTTTTTATTAAGGGGATTATGGAAAGTTGATAGGGTTTGAGGAAAATTAAAAAAAAAAAAGATAGGAAACCCAACATTAATGGACTTGAATCTAGAAAAGGATACCAGAGGATCAGGGACTGGTCAATCAAGAAGACAGGGAATGGTCAATCAAATAGACAGAAAGCTAACCTATGAGATTAATGGGTACCAAACTAAACACATTGCAGTGGATCAACAGATAATACTAATGGCATAAGGGAATATAGTAGTTACTGAGGGAATGGAAGAACATGTTATTAGTAATACAAATAATGGAGAATTGCATAAGGGAAATCCCCCTAAAGTTCAGCAACAGGCAGTCACAAATTTGCCACAATAGTCAGAATTCATGCTTTAGGTGGAAAACCAAGAGAAAACATTTGAACAAGTACAAAATAGAAAAAACATTCGGATTAGTAAGAAAGACTCAAAAGGTAAATCCAATATTAAATGACCTTTCAAGTTTGGAATATTAGAGGAAAAAAACCCTTCGAAACTTAATGTCTTAAGGAGTTTGTCCGATATGAGAAGCCTAAACTTTTTGTCTTTTAGAAACAAAAATCATACTTGAAAATTTGAATAAATTAGGATGTTTTGGAAGCCAATGGCAGATAATATCTAATCACCAGTACCATAGTTATGGGAGAATCATCCTAGTCTACGATGAGGATCTTATAGAGGTGGAAGTTTTGGAAGCAAGTGAGCAATTCAAGCATACAAAAATGACATTCAAAATTGAACACATTTCAGTGTTGGTTACCTTTGTATATGTTCATAATACTACATTTTAAAGAATGTACCAATGGAATTCAATAAGAAGATTAAAGGGAACAGGTAATGGCATGTGGATTGTAAATGGTAATTTTAACTTCACTATTTATCAATCTAAACCTGAAGGGAATTGTAACTTACTCAACTACAATACGAATTTGCTTGAATGCACAAAAGATGTGCAAATTTTTGACTTAAAATATGAAGACTACAGATTTACTTGGAGCAATAAGTAGAGTTCTAATTCGCTGATCAGAAAGAAGCTAGATAGGTCTTTAGTGAATGTGAAGTGGTTAATAACTTTTTCGAATATCAAATTTAGGCTTTTGGATCTAAGGTTTTCAGACCATACCCCTATACGATCTCTTCAAAAAACACCCTTTCAGGTTTATCATCTTCCTAACGAATTTGGAAGGATTGCCAAAAGTTATTATCAAGGGTTTGGAGTTAGATGTTATGGATACTAAACAATTCAGCTGTATGAATAAAGCAGGAACTGAAGAGATTAAATGGAAATAGAGTGGGAGCATAGAACAAGGGTTAGAAACTACTAGAGCACAGACTTCAGTTCTCACTCATACAGAAATCACTGGTTAACAATCCCATTGATGAGATTATTGCGAAGAGGAATTTGAATAGGATACTAATAGATAACCACTAATCATTATTGAAACAACAGTCTAGAGTCAATTGGATTAACGATGGAGATAGACGCACAAGATTTTTCTTTAATACTATTAAGGCAAGGAGGAATGTGAATAGGATAACTTTGATTAAAACGAAATCAAGGGAGATCTTGTATGAGCAAACTTAAATCGCTCAAGATGCCTTGTCACACTTCCAAAAGCTCTTAGGAACTGAAGGAAATGCTAGCATAATTGATAAGTGTAAATTACATTATGTTTTAGGGCATTTTTTGATATATGTTTAGTCATTAGTTCAATCATTTAGTATGTGATTAAATTAGAATTGCGTTAGTTTGTTAATTATATGTGTTTTAAGTGTTTTATGGGTTAGTACAAGCTTTTATGCTTAAATATTATATTTTTGAGTACAAGCTTTTATGCTTAAATATTATATTTTTGAAGTACCTTGATGTATTTGTTAGTGTTTTAGGGCCAACATCAAAGAATGGAGAAGTTTCTGAGACATTCGGGTTGAAACAATAGCCCACAATTAGGCTATGATCATGACAGAAGCCTCAAATATAGACCATGATGGTGGCTTGCATTAGACAGATGCATAGACATTTATTTTTTGAACCTTTCGGACCTAATAAAGGTTATCTAAGATATAAGAGACTATTTAAAGAACAAGAAGAGAAAGAAGAAGAGAGAGCTTTTGCATCAACCACTTTTAGAGAAATCCTAGAGAAAATTATCGAGAGATAGAGAAAGAGAAGAACGAAGAGAGAAGAGTAGAAGGAGCAGACTCAACATACTTCGCAGCTCAAGAGTTTTTCAACACTGCTACCTCCCAATATCTATTCAATTTCGTATTTCCTACTATTTTTAATTTTATTTCTATATAAAATTGGAATAACAATTTATGATAGGATTTTTGGATGTTAATGTTGCTTCTAAACTCACCTTTGGGGTTTTATCTTTGATTTAATGAAATATGATTCCTTATGTGTTATTTGGGTTTATTGTGATTTAATTTTGGATGTGCAAATTTGATAATAAAATGAGAGGTTGAATCGAGTGAAAAATAATTAAATTAGGCTAACGATAGTTAGGTGATTTAATAGAACAAGAATTAAATCAAATCTGTAAATTGTACGAAGAGAGGTCGTGCATAAGTTTCTGATAGTTTATTAGTCAACTTCATATCTAATTAGGATTTTAGATAGGTTGTTAATTGAGAAATTGTAACTCCCATAATTTGATTAGGGTTTATGAATTAAGATAATGGTTATAACTCGAGAGAGACTAATCAACCTTAAGATCATCTAAAGCCAATAATTCAGTAATTCATAATTAATTAGAATAGTGTTAAAGATAGGTAAAATTTCCTTTCTCTCAATTGGTAATTCCTTAGGTTGAGTCTTGAGTGTGTGTTACAACTATGACCGCGCGTCGTAACGCTAATCAAATTTTACAGATCACGCAGCATTGTGATGTCTTTTTTCCAAAAAGGATGCCAAGGCTAGGCTCATTAGGTGGGTGCTTCTGCTATAAGAAATCAACATTAAGATTAAAGACAAAAAGGGAGCAGAAAATGTTGTAGTGGACCACCTATCACGACTTGAAGGGGGACACCATGAGGAAGAAGAGGAAATCAAGGAGAGGTTTCCTGATGATACTTTAATGATGGTAGGCAATCCCTTTCCTCCTTGGTTTGCAGATATTGTAAACGACCTCTCAAGTGGTATTCTTCTTTCTGATCCCTCATATCAATAAATGAGCGTTTTGTGTTTCAATGTTCTTCCTATATTTGGGATTAACCTCTACTTTATAAGATATGTGTTGACAGTGTGATTAGTAGGTGTGTCTTTAAAGATGAAATGTTAAAAATTTTGATGCAATATCATAACTTACTTTATGCAGGGCATTATAGAGCTAACAAGACTGCTGCTCAGATCTTGATGTGTGGATTCTGTTGGCCAACCTTGTTCAAGGATGCTTGAGATTTTGTGTCAAAGAGTGGGCAACATCATAAAGGTGGATATATTCAATATGTAAGTTTAGATTTCATGGGACCATTCCTATCCTCCTTAGGCAACACTTACATATTAGTTGGAGTTGATTACGTTTCTAAGTGAGTTAAAGTCGTGGGTACTCCAATTAATGATGGCAAGGTGGCTCAAAAATTCCTCAAGAATATCTTTACTAGATTTGGGATGCTTAGAGTGATCATAAGTGACGGAGGGAGCCATTTTTGCAACAAACCCTTTAAGACTCCTCTGAAAAGAATCAATGTTCATCATAAAATGGCGACTCCTTGCCATCCTCAAACGAGTGGCCAAATGGAGGTGGTGAATAGAGTTGAAGAAGATTTTGGAGAAGGTAGAGAGCATTTCAAAAAAGGATTAAGCTTTAAAGCTAGATTACACTTTATGGACTTATAGGACAAATTTTAAAACACCATAGGTACCATACCACATCAACTTGTGTATGGCAAGGCTTGCCAATACCATTAGAGTTGGAGCATCGGGCCTATTGGGCCATTAAGAAGTTGAACAAGGATTGGAAGCTGGCAGGTGAGAAGATTGTTATAACTTGATGAATTGGAAGAGTTGAGGTTTGATGCTTATGAAAATGTCAAATTGTACAAGGAAAGAGCAAAGAAGTGACATGATGCTCACATAAAAAAGGAGTTTAAGAGTAGGGACTTGGTGTTTTTATTCAATTCACAACTTCAGTTATTTCTTGAAAAGCTCAAGTCAAGATGGAGTAGTCCCTTCAAGGTCCTTCAAGTGTTTCCCCATGGAGTTTTGGATTTGGAAAATGGCAACGGTAAAGCATTCAAGGTCAATGAGCATAGATGCAAGTCATACCATGGAGGCATACACTCACAAGAAAAGGAAGTCATCTCTTTCCTTTCTTCCACTCTTTCATGAATGCATGTGGAATGGTCAAGCTAATGACCTTAACTTAGCATGTTTACCTTTTTTTTACTTGTTTATTTGATTTTTTGGTTTTGATTATGTTTGGTTTGAGTTTGTTATGATTTCTTAGGTTTTACTAGGCTTTTATTTGCGTTTTAACTTGTTTTCTCTTCAAATTTCTTATTAGTTAGGTGACTTTGATGTGTTTGCAAGTTCCTTGAATGTTAGGAATGTATGTTAAGCTTGGAATAAGGCTAAGAACTTGGAAAACTTAAAGTGCCCACTATTGTAGGAGTAGGTCTATTTCCCACGAATGTAGGAAGGCTCTCCAGAAACTTTCTCAAGCCTAAACCCATGATTATGGGAAACATAGGTATTCCCACGATCGTGAGATCTTTAGCCAAAAGATTTTTAAAACTTCCTCTTTCTTTCTTCTTTCTTCATCTTCTCACATTCTTTCACTCTAAACACGACACCCCACTCACCCTAACCTCACAAATTACTCATCTTTCCCCAAATCTTGTTATTTTCTCTACTTTTTCCATCATTATTAACTTCTTTAACATTTTTTTCACATTATCCACTCAAGAATACAAGGATTTTATGAGTTTTTCTCTCTTTATCTCTAAAAAACATGCTCGCCTCTCTTTTGACTATTTTTGCAAACTTTTCTCCTTAAATGGCTCCAAAGAAACTTGTAGTCTGAAAACTAATTGACTAACTATGTCTCCAAGTCTTCGAAGAAGGTAAACCTGATATGGCAGCCACTTTTCGGGCCCCATTCCCTTTTTTAAAAAAGAAGAAGGTATGAGATTCTGAGAGTTTAAAGATAGAGAGTTATTGCCTCCTAGGTACTTTGATTTTGAACTGATAGACACTCTATGATTGAGAAATAACATTGAAAGATTGGCTGTGAATATTAGTTGGGGTCGTTTAATTCATTGTGATGTACCGATATACCCCATAATGACTGTAGAATTTTTCACCACTGTGCACTACAATCTTAAGATGGACACATTCTGGTTTAGGATAGGTGGTCATGCATATAAGCTTGATTATACTATCATTTTTTTACTCTTTGACTTGTCTTACACCAAAATTTAGGATGACTGTGATGAATATTATGTGGATGATTATTGGAAGAGCCTTACAGATGAAAATACATTTGATTCTAGGAATGCGCCCAACACTTTGATTTGTAGCACTTAGCACTTACTTCTTTATAAGTTTATGTGCTTAATTGTTTTTAACAAAATTGAAAGCAATAAGAGTTCAGCCAAAGAACTTTTCTTTCTTTGGGGTATGAATCATAAAATTAAAGTGAATACCTAGTACCACATTTTTTGATCTATTGTGAGTTGCATTACTAAAAAAAGCCCATACTTTGGCATGATTTACATTATTACTACTTGGGCTTCATTTTACAATCTTGATATGGATAGTGAATGCACAGCTAAATCGGATTTGTTTGATGCACCTTATTTGAGATGCTTTGTAATTTTGGTGCCCTATTTTGTGAAGCTTCGAGATCCTTAGACGCGCACTACTGTTAAGAACAGGAAGGACAAGGATGCAGTCACTTCTCAACCATCCACCTCTTAGGTGCCCCCGTAGCTCGAAGAAGAAGCAGTTGAAGAGGAACCAACTGTAGCCACAGATGTCGACAAGTTCTAGCAAGTCCTTAACCAAATGGTTGCAAATCATCAACAAATGACACTGTAAATTAATGAGTTCGACAACCAAATGAGGCAAGTGCATAAGGAGCAGCAGTAAATCAAGAAGGAATTCCTCAAGTTCATCCAGATAAAGAACATTTAAGTCCTTTCCACTATGCCTTCGCCACCACAAGCTCCATGAGCTTTCTTACCCTTTATTTTTTATGTTGTTTTTTTAATTTATTAGTTGTTTTACTTGCTTGTTTGTTTGATGTTGTGTTTTATGTTTCGTTTCCTTTTGTGGTTGCCTTGTCACATTGAGGACAATATGTTGTCTAAGTATGAGGAGGTGACATTTACTTTGTAAATTTCATTGTTTTACTCACTTTTTGCATTTTGTTAATTAGGATGCATGTTTCAGACATATTAGGTTGTTGTTTTGTGTTAAGCAATAGAACCACATTTGAATCATTTTGATTTTTTCGCTATAAGATTATGTCGTGCTAGTTGGAATGAGATTGAATGCATGCTTGAACTCAGATTAGGCTACTTGAGTAGAGAGTGAACCATGTTGAGTGATGAAAAGTAGTTGGTTACATAAGCTTACTCAGAATTTGACACTTGAGTAATGATGTAGTATAGAGATGCATAATGAATTTTCATTTGAGCCTGTATGACTCCATCTATAGTCATTTTATTTCTTTGATTGTGTGATTCTTCCTTAGGTTACTACCTTTAGAACTTGCTTTGAATCGACTTGAGTATACTAGATGCATGCTTAATAAGGATGATTAAGTTTTAACCTTTGGCTTAAACGACCTACCTTTTATGATCCCTTACTACCCTTATTGAGCCTTAACCCTTTTCTTTCTTAAAAACACCCCACATTTTAAAAATCAAAACCCCATTAGCCTACCCATTCACAAGCTTAGTAGAGTATTAAGTGATGCATTAGTTTGTGATTTTTGCTACAATTTTTTTCGGAGGTGAGTTGATTGATACTTCTACTCTTAAATCACATTGAATTAATTTTCTATTTTGTTCATTATTTCTTCATTTATATATAAAAAAGAAAAAAGAAGAAAAAAAGAAAAGAAAAAGGGAAATGTTTTAGTAGCATCAATAAGTTCAGAGTAGTAGTAGTATGCTTTTATTATCCCTTTGTTCACTTATTACTTTACGAATGCTTGTTTTAAACCCTTTACCCGTTTGGACCCACCTTAACCCTTACCACATTACAACCTAAAGCAAGTTTTTTTTTATCTATTTATGCATGTAATCATTGTAGAGGAGTATTGGTGTACTAGCAAGCCTATAGTAGTCTAGTTTCCAATAGGGAGCTTGAGCAAAACAATAACCATCAAACACTTGAGAGAAATAAGTGAAACCGTGAGGAAGATTCATTTTTCATTTATACTTATCTTTGAGTGATGGTGCCATAAGTGAGTTTGCTTATGTGCACTAATGAAAAGTAGTCATGATATATGTAGTAGCTTAACATTTGAGTTGAACAAACTTTGAGGGATTGCATGCTTTGATCTTTGTGAAAATGAAGTAATGGAATTGATAGGTTATGTTTGATTTTGCTTAAGGACAAGTAAAGATTTAAATGTGGGGAAGTTGATAGTTGTGCATTAATGTGTGTTTTTCTACGTATTTGGTATGTGTTTCTTGCATAATAAGTTATTATTATTGTGTTTTAAGACTTATTTTGTGTGTTTTTGTTTAGTTTGATCTTCATGGTTGTTTTTTTATATTTGATGTTAGTTTAGGATAAGAATTGATCATTTTGGTGTAGGAATGGATGGTGGCCACCTTTATGATTGACCTAGGAATTAAATGAAGAGAAGAGAAGTGAAGGAACTATAGAACAAGAACCTACGATCATGGGAAAGGGCCTGTTTCCCACACCTGTGGGAAATCTCATCAGAAAATTTCTACCATATTAACCCACAATTGTGGGAAACATAAGGATAATTCCCACCCACGATCGTGGGAACTGGAAGCGGAAAGAACACACCAATTTCACTTTTGTTAAGATTTTAGGACTTGCCTTATGATATATAAAGGCACAAATCCCAAGGGCCAAAGGAGTGTCATGGAAACTTGCCTCCTTGAGCTAGAAAACATATTAAGATCCTAGAGAGAGGTAGAGAATCAAGATTTCCATCCCAAATTGGGCAAAGTGCACATCAACTCCAGATTTTTCGGATTTGGGCAAAGAAGAGGAGGAGCTTGCTTCATCTAGTTCTTATCTCGTTTTTCTCTTCTAGCATCTTTATTATAGATTGTTTGGTTGTTGGAGATGTTAATGACAATATGAGTGGCTGAGACTTTTGAACTACTTGTTGAACTCCTATTTTATAAATTTGAATGAATGATGTTTTTGATGAATGTTGAGCTTATACCTTGCAATATATTGAGAAAATGAGTTGGGTAAATTGTGTAGGGCTGTATAATGAGAATTGACACTCTATAGACCTATATTCATCAAGTTAATTGATTAGTTAAAGAAAAATCTTGTCTAATTAGCTGATTACCCTTAGGATAACTTCATATCTAATTGAATTGGTGGACTAATTTTATAGATTGAGAGATTGCTTAATCATCGCCATTTAATTTGTCTAGGGACAATTAATTACACCTTAAGAGAGGGTAGCTAATACAATAGGACATCTTAGGTGAGGCATAATTCAATTAACAAGTTAGGAGGGAGATAAGATAGGGAAAATATGATCTCTAACTGTTAAATCTTGAATTCCAAGTTTCTACACTTTTTCTTTATCATTTGTTAATTGTTAATTGTTTGATTTAGCTTAATTTTTCAGTTTATATTCATTAAAATTGGTTTTTAAGAAAAGTGCAACCTGAATTAAGTGGTGCCTAAGCACAATCCTTGTGGGATCAATATCTGCCTTTTACGACAAGTTAAGATCTGCATACTTACAGTTTTGAGCATAAAACTAGTAGTTTGTTTTGCAAACAACAATGTTTCTTTATTCTAGTTTTTAATTTAGTAATTGAATTAGAATTTTATTTTAGTAGTGATTCCTAGTGTTTAGGAACGTGTTAATAGTGTCTTGTTTTTCTTTGAATTCAATCTCTACAAATAATTCTTGGGATGGTAGTAACACTTTGTTTCTTTCTTGAGCTTGATAAACATCCTAAAGCTTTTGATATATGTTTATTTCAATTCATAATATCTAGTGAAAAAAGTGCCTGTTGCAGCATTGGTTGTAGAAATTTTGAGATAAGTTTTTGCTTCAACCTTGTTAAATCTTGTAATTCTAATTGTTTGATATTATGGAGTTGCCACCTTTGTTTTGCATACAGGTTGATAATGTTCCTAAAACAATGCTAGAAAGGCAGTTTAAGCTTTTTATGGAAAAAGGCACTTTAGACAAGAGTTTGCTTCTGTGGATCAAAATAATAGGATTATGCATTGTACAACAAGTATTAGGGCGTAGATTACAACGAGTAATGTTTGGAAAATTAAATTGTGGTTAGAAGTTATAACTATGTGAAAATTTCAAGCTCGAAGGATAAATTAGCAAGCTAGGTTGAATTTTTTTTAGGGTTCTTAATTAGAGATTTAATTTAGGTTGAATAAGAATAGGGAAATTGTGTATCTCCAAAAATACTTGAATTCACGATTTTACATGAGGCCCAAAAGACTTACATGGCAATATACATGGCTTTGTATATCAACATGCATTGGCATGTAACTTCGCACAACCAGAAACAATATTCTTCAAATCTCCACACATTACAAGGACTTGCATAGTCACTATACATAGTCGTTTAGGTCCTCACTTTCTTTATTTTTTCATTCTATGTGACAATTTCATCTGAATTCTTCTCCTTTTGGTTTAAAAAGTCAATTATCACTTATAAATACACTTTAAATGAATTAAATACCAAAAATACTATAAAATATCAAATAACTAACAAAACACGTTAAATATGGGTATATAATTATAGTCAATTAATTATTTATCATATTCACATGAAAAGTATTAAATAAAACCTCCATAATCTTTGTATACCATTAGGTGATTCCAATATCATCTTATATCAGTTTGAAGTAGAAAGCAATAAGAGTTTTAGGATTTTTTTTTGGTTGAGAACTTCATGGAATGTATTAATTATCTTAGGGTTACAAACCTTATTATGGAAGTTAACTTTTTTATTTGATTAAATAAGATATCAAAAAGTAACTACATTAGGAAGAAGATTGGTAAAGTTTTGGTAGATATGGAGTGGTGGAGTTTTGGTAGATAGGGAGTGGTTAAGAACCTGTCAAGAAAGTAAAACAGTTTTTACAAATCCTAATGTATTAGACCATGCTCCAATAGTGATACTAGGAATTTTTGAAAAGTTCACAAGGAGATATCCATTCACGTATAATGATTATTTAGAAAACCATGAAGGTTTCTTATAGGTTATTATAAACGGAAGAGAGAAGTTAATGCGTTAATATAAGGCATTCATATGTGTAAAGAACCTAGGAAGCATCAAAGAGGTTATGAAACAATTGAAGAAAAGCATAAAAAATGACACTCTTTTCTAAGTTAAACAAGCTAAATGGATAATAGAGAATGTCCATAACTCAATATATGAGAAACCTAAAGATGGTTGGTGGTTAGAAAAGATAAATTGGCACTTGAAATGTACTTAAGAGATATGGATTATCATTGCTCCTTACTAAGACAAAGATCAAGGATTTCCTGACAGAAAGTAGAAGAGGAGTTCTAAATTATTCTTTAGTTCAATCTTGTCTAAAACGAATATTAAAAAATCAATGGTTTCTAGGATCATGTTTGTAATCATGTTGCATCTTTGGATCTTCTAAAGGAGAGAGCTGTGGAATACTTCAAAAGCATATAAGGAAAATAGGAGAATAACAACTACAACCCACAAGCATTAAATTCCTTCTTTTCGAATCAATTCTCTAATGAAATGATTTGGTTGTTGGTAGCTCCTTTCCAAGAAAAGGACACAAAACATATTTTGTTTGAGATACAAGTAGAGAAATCACTTGTAGATGATCTTAATGGAAGATTTTTTAAAAATTCTTGGCTAAAATAAAAAATGTGGCTGCAAAAGTAGTCTTGGAATTCTTTGAGTCTATTGAGGTCCTTAAACCCATCAATAAGACATTCGTTTGTTTGATCCCAAAAGGAAAAATCTTAAGAACTTTGATGACTATGACCAACTTCCTATTGTAATTTTCTCTATAAGATGGTGGCTAAGCTCTTAGCCAAGAGGTTTAAGAAAGTGTTGGATCCACTGATGAACATACCCAAGCATGTTTCATATAAGGGAGCTATATTGGAGATAACAGTATATTCTCTCAAGAATTACTTAGAGGTTACTCTAATAAGAGAATCCATAACCAATTGTGTACTGAAAATTAATCTTCACAAAAGTTAGGACTTCTTTAGCTGTGATTTCAATTAAGGTGTTTGAAATGTTTAATTTGCCTACTAAGTTAAGGAACTGGCTATATATGTTCTGAATCTCTCCATCATTTTCAATTTTAGTTAATCTAGAATCCTCTCTATGGTTTCAAGGTAGGAAGGGACTTAGGTGGAACGACCCTCTTTCCCTTTATATTTTTATGTTGTGCATAGAAGTATTCTCTAAGTTGTTGAACCACAACATCTCCTTAGATCCAGTGTTTCAATTTCATCACTGGTATATGAAATTAAGAATATCACATCTAATTTTTACATATGATTTATTGATATTAAATAAGGCTCACAAAGGATCAATTGAGCAAGTTATGCAAACTCTTCAAACTTTCAATGACTAATCTTGCCTAAATATTAACCAGAAGAAGAGTTTTATCATATTTTCTATTAGAGCTACTAGTAATACATCTAGGTTAACTCTTTTAATAGGTATGCAGATCAAAGAACCACACTTTAATGACTTATATTTGCTTATAACCTCAAGGAGACTCATGTTTAAGTAATGTATGCCTTTGGTAGAGAGGATTCAGAAAAGATTCAACTCTTGACGCAACATTCACCTATCTTCTACTGATGGAATTCTATTAGTCAAATCAGTGATTTGTTTTATGTAGGTTTATTGGAGTTTATAGTTCTATTTTTTAAAGGATTGATCAAAACATTAGAAAATTTTATGTGAAAATTCCTTTATATTGATCTTATCAATAAAAGGTTCAAACTAAAGTATATTGGAAGCAATTATGTGATGAGAAGGGGAAAGAGAGGACTAGGTATAATTCCTATAAAGATTTGCAACAAAAATTCAATAGGGAGAAGAATATGGAAAGTCTAACCCATAAGGAGTCTCTTTATATTCAGTGGATACATGTCTATTATTTACAATGTAAAAGCCTATAAGCACTTCAGGAAAGTCTAGGCAGATCTTTTTTTTTCTCCTAATTATTGAAGGAAACCAATTTCTAAATTTTTACAATGTATCATTAATGATGGAAAATTGGCTTCATTCCATTTTGATAACTAGGCGAAGGTAGGGGTTATCCATAAAACATAATTGTCAAGGGAGGAGGAGGATAATATACCAAGTGAGGCTAAAGTTTACATATGGGTAGAAGATAAAGGAATGTTCTTATTGGACCACAATTTTTTTATTAATTACTGATTTATTTTTTCATTATTTTTAGAATTTATTCATTAATTTGATGGGCATAAATAGATATTTGAAATTAGATGGAAAATATTGAATTATGTTAGAGTTAATATGGTGTTTAAGAAGATTAAAGGAGTTAAGAGGTAAATGAAAGAAGGGGCAAAATGGGAAGACCAAAGCAGAGGAGGGGTATTTTTGGAAGAACAAGACTAAAATGTGATCTTGTTAAAGAAAAAAGAAAAGAAGCATCATTAGAGGGAGAGAAGAAGAGAAAATAACTAAGAGAGGAAGAGAAGGAGAGAAAAATGAAAGAACATCAAGCTAAGGTTTTTGAGATCTTGGAGATTTTGAAGACATTGAAGCTAAACAAGTAAGTATAAGCATTTACCCTTCTTGATTTGTTGAATGAAGCATATTTAGTGAAAGTTAGAAGTGAAAATGAAGTGGAATATATACAGGATCTTGTTGATGAATGGTATATGTAAATGTTTTATTTTAGCTAATGATCAAATATAGATTATGATTTGTTTATAGATGATACTGAGTTGAAATGGAGTAGAGGAAGAAGTGTCAATGAGGTAGAAAGGGATGATTTTGCATAAGATGTGTTAGGTGTAGATGTTGGATGTGAAAAATCTGGAAAATGGGATGAGGCCTGGAACTTTCGTAGGCTTCTGGATAAGTTTGCCGCAGCGAACTCCTGACTTCGCTGCGACAAAGTCAACTTTCCTGCATAAACATATTTTAGTATTTTAACGATATCTTGCCCTGTATTTATCCAAATGGAGTGAATTTTGATTTAGGATAAACTAGAGACTTAGGGATACAAATTGTTTGATGAAATAGAGCTTTAATTCATTCTTTAAAAATCTCAATTTTTGAATGGAAATTGAGCATAGAATACTATTTTAGCATAAGAACAGTCTTAAAATGTTTGGGTTATAACTTTCTAATTTCTGAACCAAATTGAATGGGGAATTTTTGTCTTTGATAAAGGGAATAAAAGAGGATCAAGAGGAGAGGCATCTTTGGCAAGGTTTAAACAAGGACTTCAAGGTGGGTTAAAGTTTTCTAATTAAGTAATAGGCCATTAATGTTTTCTTTCAAATTATGGAAGTAAATGATTTCAACTATTAAATGAATGCACATTATAACTCTTTGAATTCTTTGAAAAAGTGTTATGTGTTTAGTATAAGCATATTGTGATGAGGAATTATGAAAAGAATATGAAAATGATTTTTGAAAAGATACTATGTTTGTAAAACCAAGTTTTGAAAATGTGCCATTTTTGGCAATAAGTTTACAAGTGTTAAGAAACATGTTATGTGGGTTTGGTTTGATCTATTATGTATGTCAAGTGCACTTCGACTAAAGGCTTCTTCCGCCTGCCCGCTAGTAGCATGGAGCTCCTTCATGGACTCCCTCATGTTTACAACTACACAAAATCACTATAGGATTGTGTTAGTTCGTTCTGTTCACGACTACATAGGACCATTATATGAGAATGTGTTAGTTTGTTTTGTTTATGGACCTTCCAAACCATTTTGATGTGCTTATGTGCCTATGATATGTTGACAAGATTGATGCATACCTTATTTGCATTATTGTGAATTTGGTTAAGAATTTGAGAAATATGTGCTTTATGATTTAATGTGAATTTTCGTTACAATCGAAATAAGTATTTCAATGGTTTTGCTTGTTACTAGTTAAAAAATTGTTACCCATGAGCTTTTAAGTTCATCCCCTTCCGTCCCATCTTCAGGTGAAGAAAATGAGATCGAGCGATCAAGAGTCAAGGCATTGCTCCGAATTCTGCATGTTTTGTAGTTTGAGCTAGATTTTGTAAACACAAGGCTTTAGTCGCATTTTAAGGATTATTATTTTATGTAACTTTTTTTAGTTTGAGATTTTGAGGCATTGATGTATTGTGGCTAAAATGGCCATTAAAGCTTTGTAAAACTCTGTCCTTTTGAGGTTAATAAAATATAAGTTTGTGTATGGATGAGGTTGAGTTGAACTTAGGTATACTTAAGGAAGTTCTCGGTTTGAGATGATAAATTTTGAATAAGAATTGCTGTTACATATAACTGATATTTGTTATGGTAAAGAAAAACATAGGAATTTGAGGAGCATGAGAATTAGTGGTAAGTAAGGAATCAAATGAGTAAAGATTAGAGAGTTTTATGAAATAATGTTGGCAGTTGAATTGACATGAAATGATGTTGCATTAGAGGAAGTGAATTTGGGAAAACTTAGAGTAAAAGTAAGGATTGGATAGATGGAGACACGTAGCAAAGGCTCATGAGTGAACCCTTCCTAAAAGGTATTATTATGGTCAATTGTGCATCTTCTCCACGGTGAGAAACTTGTATTTATCCTGAGAGGTGCTTAGGTCTAATATATGAACTTTGCCGAGGAGAACTTTTCCCGAAGGGTCTCCGTAGAAGTTCTTATCCATTCGCTGCAGCGAACCCACCTGCCCCAGGGACCCAGCATTTATGGTATTAAAGCATAAAGATGAATCATAGATGGTTAAGGAGATTTCATGGGATTACACTCACGTTTTATGACTCTGAAGTTGGGCTTTGAAAACGGTTAACAATAATTTAATATGTTTGTATTTTGAAAATGGAACGGATTTTGGAAATTAAGGATTTGAAGATGCAACCATGTTTCCTATTTGAATAAGATTACATATAAATTTATTTTTAAATTAAAACAAAAATCACATCCACATTTTGTTGACTTTTACATCATAATCTGAATTTAGTTTTTGGCCAACCATGTTTCCACTTTGTGTGGCTTACATGGTTGCCTCTAGTTTTTTTCCATTCATTCCATTTTTGTCTCTTTACATCCAAATCGAACTCAAGTTCACAGAGAACCATCCTTTTCCATATTTTAACCATGGAAACTTTTAAATTGTGTTATTTGGATAGGCCACTATCTTTTGAATCACCATTCATGACTGTATAATGCACCTTATAATTTGTGTCCTTTTATTGTCAAAATATGGACAAAGTATAAAAAAAATTATACTAATTCTTTTATAATTGATTTATGTATTACATTTGGTGATTGAGATAGTTTGCCTTCTATCTAAGTTAACTCACCATTTAACTGTTATCAAATTTCTACTTTTGGTTAATGTTTGAGCTTCAAGTGGTTTTGACCCTTTCTAGGGTTTAAGTCCTCTAGGGACCTTCCCCAATGTTGACTTGAGGCTAAGACATGGCTTGGGGGTAAAGAAATGATAGACAACTCAACCTAGAGCTCAAAAAATTTTCTACTAAAGGAATTATATAGAATGAACGCATGTAAGAGGTGTTCCCTACTCTAACTTAGTCGAAGGTTGTTTGGCTATTTTTATACCAATATTAATTTTACTACACATGCATGACATAGCTGTAACTAATACTTGTGAAGACAACGAATATTAGTAATTATCGTTATCTTATTATCTAGTCTACGAATTTGATTTTGCTTTTAATAAGGAAAACAAAACATAAAAAATTAAAATAAAGTAGGAGACAATATCGAGCAGGGAACAAAGAAATCACTTAGAAAATAATCAATATCAGGAATTAGTTTCTAAGTGATGCATTGTAACACCCCACTATCATAGAACATATACTCGAACATCCAAAATACATTCAAGAACATACCCTATGAGAATGACATGTTAGAGCAATCATATCAACTCGTCATGGCTTCATAAAGAACATAAATATTTTAAGTTCAACTCATCCCATTTCATTAAAAACATAATTTACATTGTCAATTCATTACACACCAACCATATATTTATATTATAAAACCATCCGTGAGTTCACAATTTGATACAATAAGTTCTACATGATATAAGTTACTAAACATAAACATTCTATCTAAATTTCTCAAATGTCAACTGACCAGACCTTTGAGTCATTTCTTGTTGCCAAAATGGACAATACTAGACTTCAACTAGATTGCCTTAGAAGTTAATTCTCCTCTCAGTACCTGCAAAATCAAAGTTACAATTTGATGAATTTTGTGAACTCAGTGAGTGAACCATCATCGATGTACTCACTCAAACAGAACATAAACATCCCATGTATAAAACATAGTTGATTCAGTATAACACCTTATCGAAAATCAAATCCCATATATATTACCTTACTTATCATATTTCAACAAGCATATTATGAATACAAAATCATCATATAGTCATTTCAGAACAATCCAATCATTTATCTCAATTCTTCATATCATCAACATGTACATAAGCATTACACATCATTATAACAACACAATTCAACATTTATTTGCAATCAATCTCATGAAAACATGTAAATATATAGATGCAAATGCACATGAAACTCACTTCTATTTTTATTTTGTTGTGACCCAGCGCCTATTTAACTATCCCATATCTGTTGTGGATACCAAACTCACTTTAGATACCGTCCTGTGCACTTATCCTTGGACATTCTCATGATCAAAATCCTCTTATAACACACACAAAATTGTTACTTTAAATCTAGAACTTTAGGAAGCTAAATCTATACATTCACCAAACTTTTTCCATCGATATAATTTCATACACTTACTCAATTCTCATTCATAATTACCCCATGTTCTTCAATGCTCATTCATACATACCTTATACAAATTTATCATGTTCTTAAGATCATGTTTGCATTAAAAGAACACATTTATTCCTTTAACAAACCATAATTTTCCAAATTTGAACTCAACCACATCAAAATAGTCCCTTCTTTAGGTTATGACTTCAATTAGTTACATAAACTTATCAAGATATCTTATGGCCAAACTGTTTCACAAAGCATTAATAAGACATCAATAAACAATTTTCATGTTTTATACTCTGACTAATTCAAGCTCTAAAGTCCCCAAAAATCAGGAAATAATTTAAGCTTCCTGCACAGGGGTCTATCACAGGCAGTATTAAGAAAACAAGCATAACTCAAGCTCTAGTCATTATTTTATCAAGCCACTTTCATAGCGGTCAAGCTAAGACTATATCTACAACTTTTATTCTTTGAGTTTTGTCAAATTCATGCCCTAAAGATATGTAAAATAGATCGAAAGAGGAAGATGAAATTGAAACCATAATTTTGACCTACAGCTCCAATTTTCCATATTCAAGAACACTTCAATAACACCTATATTGAACATGAATCCACCTTCATTTATACATCAAATCTCAATCTAAATGATCCATTTAACATTCTATAACCTACTATTTTCGTACATGCAAAAACAAAAAAGAAAAGTACCCATGTTCATATAAAAATTTCCAACACAATCAATCATTAACACCATTCACAATTCATCATCATCAATTCTCTATTGCCATAAACACTAATCTTTTACTTACTTGTTTAGTTCTAATCCCAGCTCAAAAGTCACTTCAAATTAGTACTCCAAACTTGCAGAATCATCACACATTCAAGGTGGAACATAATGTTGGAGTTATGTAAATATAGTGGCCAGGAAAGCAAGTGTATTTACATATAACCTAATCTTCTCCCAATTACTTTTGTAATGAAAATTTTATTATTAATAAAACAAAAGAGTTTGGTTTTATTTGTATGAGCATTATATATCAAGTCATAAGGTACCAAGATTCTTTTGTAAGTAATATACATATTCATGGACATGTATAGGAAACATGTATATTATTAGAATCTAAATTAGTTGATTCACTGTTGACTAATCAAGTTGGTCACTTGATTATGGTTTAGGCTGTAGTGTTACGATTTATCTCTGTCTAAGTAAAAGTGTTTACTTTAAGGGAATGATGAGTTTCGTATCATGATAGAAGTTGACTATCAATAATGGCACTATTAAATGAATTTGAAATCAAGTATGTTTTTAAAAAAATAAAGTAAGCTGTTACTTTAATCTTAAGACATACACCTTAGCATTCTTTTATTACGAACCATAATCTTGATGAGTGGTGAACTCATAAGTGTTTTATTATAATTCTTGATATGATCGGAATGGATTTTTACATAGTATCAATCCAGTGTCTACGTGTTAGAATTATTAATTGAAACATGTATCAGGGAACATTCACTCAAATAAGGAGTTGATAGTGATATCATCACTTCTAGATGTTTTACAGAGATTGGTGATTAAACTGGTACCAGTAGTTTGATGGACTAGCTATCTGTTAAGTCTTAACACCAAGATGGGATCTTGTGTGTTAATCACCATATAGAGTAAAATGAAAGATCTAGAAGGGAAAACCAGCATAAGGGCAAAATAGTAATTTTACCCTTTATTGTGTGGATGACTATAATATGGTTCATAATAAAATTTGCAATTGGACATCTTATTTGAAACATGTATTCTTATAATATTTAGTAATTCAAGAGTTCAACTAATTGTCTTTAGTGGAATGACATTTGGTTAATAAGTTAAACTGTCTTTAGTGGAATGGCATTTGGTTAATAAGTTAAACTGTCTATAGTGGAATGACATTTGGTTAATAAGTTAAACTGTCTTTAGTGGAATGACATTTGGTTAATAAGCTGGAATCACTTATAACGGATTAAATTAATTCCGGGCTTATTGGAACTTGAATTATCTAAGTTCAATTAGATTCCCTGCTCGGCTTCTATAAAGGTTATCAAGAAAAGTAAGAAATATAAACAAAGGATTTAAAACCTATGATTGAAATGAACATTTAATATTGGGCTAGAATTTGGTTTGATTTGATTAATTAGATTAATTAAATTGAATAAAGCTATTGAAAAAAGGGAGGGCATATTTTGATTTTTTGTAGCTAAATGTGTAGCTGCACATTTAGCATTGAATTGCTAAATTAAAGATGGTTTTTTATCATGCTTTATCATCATTAAATGGAGTAATGATCTTATCATTAAATGGTTTAATGGTTGTCTTTTAATGATAGCATGTAATGTAACTTTTTAACATTCATTTGATTAAAGAAAGGAAGAGGTGCCTTCTTTCATCCATAACATGAGAGGGTCTCATTTAGGTTATTGGTCTTTTCATATAGCCAAATTGTCCAAGCAGAATAAGTGGTAGATCAAATTGGTCAAGGATACAATAACAAGGAGAGGATACATTGACAAGGAGAGGATACAAAAGTGAGGAGTCAAAGCTATAGCAAGGAGTCGGTATATTTCTACCGTGTTGTTCTTATGTTAATTATTTACCTTATACCGTATCATATATGGCTGAAACATGTTGATTTGGTTATGTTGTTTTCGTTCAGTTTTGATTTAAGAAAAAGTTTTGAAATCTACCGTTTTAGTAAAATCTTGTATGCTTTTGTTTTCGATCCAACAATTGGTATGAGAGCCATTTTATTATGCATGATTTCAGTTCCTATATGTGATGCATGGGTTGACAATTAAATTTTGTATACTACATATTTGTATGTGATAAAAATATATATGGTGTATGTGTTGCTCTTTTGGTTGTCCATAGAATATAGTTTTACTTTGTAAGTTTCTTCATTTGGTTTGTAACAAAGAGGGTGGCCTATCATCATCATGTTTCCTCCTTGGCTTCATTTTTCTATTTTCTTTGATTTTGTTATGTACAAATATTTGTAATATTGAAGATGGAGCAACCATGGATCAAAGAAAAGACTAGGTAATGGTTTTGGTGTATCCTCTGGTGTATTGGGAAGGTTTTGGTTTTATGAAAGACCAAAATGCTGGAATTTTTGTTGAAACAAAATTTTGGCTTTTATGAAAACAAAAATATTGGAATTTTTAGTGTATTGGCAAAGTTTCGATTGTAACAAAGTTTTGGTTTTTATAAAACAAGTGCTAGAATTTTTTAAGTTTCGATTTTGCCAAAACAAGTGCTAGAGTTTTTTGAGTTTCGGATTTTCCAAAAACATTGCTTTAATTTTTGTTTTCAAAGTGACAAAATTCAGTTTTATGAAAATGCCATTACACACTTTTTACCAAATGGGCCAGGCTAAGTCGATGAAGAGTTCAAAGTGGAAGATCCAAGTCTAAGACATTTTTTTGTTTGGGCCAAGAGCCTTGTAATTGATTTTTATGTTTTAGGATGGGCAATCAAAAGTAGTGTTATTATTCATGAGATGAATGGATGTTAATAATATGTGATATTATGTGATAGTATGCCATTTAGAATAATTGCCAACCTTAGGATTCGCCTTGGATTCATTATGTATGAGATATAAAATGAAACAATATAGGATGGATAATAAATTGCGTCTAGACAAGATGGTATTTTTTAAAACTTAAAGCCTAAAAAGATTGAATGGGAGAGGATGTTCATGTAAGAGTCCATGGTCTCCCCGTGATGGCCCATTAACATATGGCGAAGTGTTACTCCCCACCGGAGGATATGAATCCTAGATCTTGCATGGTTAAAGGATAAGTCCACTTATTGGTAGCAAATGTGACCTCCCACCAAGGTATGGTTTGCAAGTATTTTTTATGGATGAATCAAATGGTTACACACTCAATATAGTTTATCAATAACCTGCCCACTATAGCTCTGTTAATAAATGTATGGACCAAATTATGGTGCTTCTAAAAAAGTTAGGCATAAAGATGCTTGGTAGTTTTTTAAGTGGGAGGGTCCCAATTTTTTCTTTTAATGGATAAGTGGCCCATCGTCACCTAGTTAAGAAAAATAACCGTCGTATAAAGTTTTAAATTTTTGTTAGATCTATCATTATGCATACATGCATCATGATTTTAAACAAAGTTCTAATATTGCTGACTCATATACTTATGCTTTAATAATTTATATTTTCAGACATAATCAACCGCAATATGAATCTACTCACTTTGCTTTAATAATTGAAAAATGGAGAGAATTTTAATGAACGGAGACGTGACCTTGATATTGTTCTTCCATATGAACGAATTTCATAGGTATTAACGGACAATGAGCTTACACCTCTGGGTGGTAATTAAACTTCTGAGTGTTGGATCTGTTGGATCGGAAAAAGAAAGCATGCTTAGTTTGGAGAAACGATAGATTTCAAAAATTTTTAAGAAATCATCTTGCAGCGGAAGCAATATATCCAAATCAACATGCTAATCCATACATGATATGGTATAAGGAT
>JAJMLV010000003.1:49109524-49122715 GCA_027123465.1 Erythroxylum coca
AATGACAAAATATTTGGGTCAGAAGATTGTGTGTATATCGCGCGAAGACACAACATTCAATAAACAGAAAGAAAGAAGAAGAAAAAATGTAAGCCACTGGATTAAATGGACGATAGGGATCTATTCCGTGGTCGTCCATCCGGTCGCTCTTAGTATATATACTTAATAAAAAAGAGTCACAGGCATGAAGTGAAGTGTCATGCCTATGACAATTTTTGTAACGCATATGACAGTTATGTTTTTGGAGCAAAATAAATTAGATGATAAATGATATTCGATAATTACGAATGCCCTCTTAGATCTGTAGCTATTCTTTTTCGAGAACACAATCGTCGTTAATGTCTAAATTTTATCAGCCGAATACCAAAACGCTCCTACAGAGGAGCTTTTAAAAAATCAGCTAATTTGGTTGAATCAACTAATAATCAAACAAAATAGTTAACTCTTTGACTATACCCTCCAATATGCTAAAATATGACTAAAAAGCCATCTACCAAATAGAGCCTAGAAGTGTTGATTAGGGGAATTAAAGTAGTATTAGAGGTTTAAAAATATGATTATCACGAAAGAATAAATTGGTGACCAGAGAAGATGGTCTCATTGATGATGACGTCAGGGAAATGGGCAACGGCAACTGCATCATGTGGATTATAGGGTTTCAATTATGAAGTTAAGGTTTCTAATGAAAGAAGAGGGTTGTTTGAAAATATGGACAAGGTATAAGGATCAGATTATCCTAAGTCTGAAACATGACTGTTTGGCTATTGAATTAGTATAATTCAAAGATATATTAAGAGTTATTTGGATATTGGAATAAGATAATCCAAACCTAGTTTTGGGCTTGTTTGACTCTTGAATTATGAGAAATCTAATTTTGGAATAGTTCATAATTAAACATAACTTTAACTAAACATTAGGAGTAATTCGAAAGTGGTATTTCAGAATGTAAAAGTTTGCAATTTAAATTTTGAGTTAATTCGTGAGTGCAATAGAGTGAAAATGAAATTAGAACATATTTGTATTCTCTCATTTTAAGAAAAAGAATAAATTAGGTACAAAAGATTAGACGACTTGGTCTTTGTTCAATATAATTTAAAGCTTTAGGAAATAAATCTTATTATGATTATTAAGTTGGAAATAAATTCTTGTAATTTCTTAATAATTTTGTTTAATTTGTTTACTATGAATCTTAATAGAACAAGTGGTTTTGTAAATTCTATTTGCCTTGATCATATCGATTTTTTTTTATGGATTGAGTTTTTGAAGAATCAGGTTTCATAGATGAAAGTGACTTGAAAGATAACTTTAAATAACAAAGTATTGATATGCCTTTCGATGTAATAAATTTGAATGTCGATAATGATGAGGCTCCTCTTAGTGATGAGAATTTTATACTAAATTAAAATTGAGGTGAATACAGTTTGAGCAAGCATTTAATTAAATGAAATTATAGGTTTTTATTTCTCCTCTTCATTTAATTTGACTTATATTTAATGTATATGTTAAATTCTATATATGCAATAAAAACATAATTGTAAATGCTTTTATTTTAAGTTTCAGGTTTCACTTCTAGTTAGTTATTTCCTGGAAATAAAGTTTTATTGTAAATTGTAATAGTTAGAAAGTTATAAATATTTATTTTTATTTGATGTTTTGATTTAATTATTATTTATTATATGATAAAATTATAACAATTTAAATACTTTATAGTTTTCTTAATTTTATATTTATATGATGACTAAATGATGTTTTAATAATAATAGTGGTTATTATTTATATGTAAAATATGTGAAAAGTAATATTAATAAAGATAAATAAATTGTTGTTATTTTAAATTCTTTTATTAATGATTTTTTAGATATGGTTGATGTAAAATTATAAATTATAATGTTCAATATGTTTGGTGACTATTTTATAAACTTAAAAAATTATCCAAAACGGTACATGATATTGATCAGCACTGGTACCGTACTGTACTAGAACTAAATTTAATATGGATATCAATATGGTATTCATAACTTTGGTTAAAAGTCAAGCTTATGTAGCATACTACTTCAGTAATGTTAACAATCAACTTATTGGTGAGCTAATTTAACAATAAATTGAAAGTGATCTTTATATGATTGCCAAAAATGATAGTTTTAGCTAATATTACAAAAATAATATAAAATTTGATATTTTAAATATAATTTATTCAAAAAAATTTAATAGGTAAAGATTTATGGAAAATCCAAACTTTTTTTTAGAACTTTTACAAAATTATAGGGAAAAGTATAACATATCGGGTGAAACGTATTATTGGCAATGATAAAAACACCTCTTTTTAGTATGTTATTTTATTAAAATTTTCCACATTAATAAGTTGATAGTGTTACATTACGAAGAGATTAATTCAATAGAATTCCATGGAATTAAAGTTTCATTTTAGTATTATTAGAGTCTAACTTAATATTTCAAATAATAGTAAAGAATAAATTAAACATTTTATAAAATATTTAAATTACATTATTAATCTTCCATAAGTTTTCTTTTTTATTTGTTTAAAAGATTCATAATCTACAAAGTTGAAAATTTTATCAATTTTTATGTATTTAGTTTTAATTAATTATTTCTCAATAGTAAGTAATTATGATTATTAATAAAGTAAAATTTTGAAAAAAATAATAGTTTTGGATCGCATCACTAAACAAGCACAGGAAAGAAACAGCCACACTTATATATATATATGACCTCTTGAATCATTCTCATCATCAAGAAAGACAGAGAGACAGACGTCGTTGCTAAAATGCCGGAAACCTATTGGATGAATGGAGGAGATAGTAACTACAGCTATGTCCTTAACTCGGGTATGCAGGTAAGTAGGCCGTTTATTAGTTAGTAAACTCATAATCAAAGCAAATTAAATACCGTATGAGTTGTAATCTATGTTTTTATTTTTGTCAACACGATTACTTTGTATTATGAGGTAGAGAAAGGTGGTGTTAAAATTTTCAAAGCTAACAATTGTGAATGCTTTTCAAATTATTTTCCAGACCACTACACCAAGCATCTTTATTTCTGAACTTTAAAGATATAACCATTATTGAAACATTGAAAAGTTGAAGTTAGACAAGATGCTTCACAACCTAATCTCAGCCAACTTCGATCTGGTAAATAAGCTTCATACGGGCATTTGGTTAAAATTGAGGATTCATTTTTAAGAAGCCATGGTTGAACATATCGACAGTATCACAAAATAACATGTTGGAAACTATTTGTTATTATTCTTTACTTTCGCATAAAATTCGTCTTTTAAGAAACTTTACTTTCAAGTATTTTTTTTAATATTAATTTATAGTTCCCAGTATTTCCCGCAACAAAGACATGAATTAATAAGATTGATTACCAGCACAATGAATAGAACTAAAAAAAAAAAAATCTTCGGTGGGAACCCAAGTCAAATGGTTAAAACAACTTCACAAGTTATCACTAACAATTATTTATTAATTTATTACTAAAATAATATAAATAAGATATAAATATATAGGACAAGTTATCACTAATACAACAAAATAACTTTTAATGACTATGTATTATTAAAGGTTTATGTGTTTAATTCAATGCTGTATTCACTAAGCATTAACTTCATTTAAAAATTTTAATTAGAAATTGATTACTAGTCAATTTATAGAACATTTCATTATCATACTTTTTTTTAATAAGAATTTGGCAATCTCTTCATTTCGTTTGTTGGAGTTTCCCATTTTATCTTTTGATGTAATGATCAAGATTCAGCTAAAGTTTACATTCAAATTCACTGTTAAAAATAAATAATTCAAATCTGATGCTTTTCTCCCTTCCTTATGTGGGATGGTTCATTCATACACCCCTTTTATTTATAGATCTTTGAAGGGCTTCTTCTTAGTACTCCGTCTCTATCGTTAGTGTCACTCCCCACATTTGTCATCATCTTTGATTTGCTACAAGTCCACCAACTCCTACTTAGTTCATCTACATCCCCATGTCTCGCTTGTACAAATTTATTTATGGGGTTGAAGCCTAGTTAACTGAATAACAATCTCATTTTAGATTCTATAAACCACTTGTTCCAAAAGAGCCAGGTCGAAGTAAACTAATGATCATGTTTAATTTATTTATAAAAAATTATGTTTCTTTTTTTTTTCAAATAAGGTAGAATGAAAATAATTAGGAGAAGAGAGGCTGTAGATATTTATAATGGGAAAGGTTACAAGAACTTATTGCTTAATTACCCATGTTACAATATATTACTTACTGTTAAAAGTGTTTAGTCTAGTTTTTTTTTTTTTGTGAAAATCTATTTTAATTGAAAATATATATCATATATTGTCATGTATAGATCTTCCTTCTGAGAATGAACTTCAGGAAACAGTAATGGTAGGATCTAGCACACACTTAAATCTTGTTGCAACATGATCTTTGGCCTAAACTCGTTCAAGGGGCTAGGGTTGCTCACCTTTGGAACAAGACGGATGAAAGTCTTGTTAAGCTCTCTAAACACATCATCTTTCTCAAAAACATTTAATCTAAGGCCACGCCTTTTAGAAAAAATAACTATTTAAGTCATCAGGGCATCCTGAGTTTTCACTTGGTATGTGTTTCCCTGTTTTTCTTTACTCCTTTAAAGCACCTATTATTCCTTTCTTCCTATGAGTTATACACACCATATTCAAGTGCTATCATCAAAACTGCTTTCGATCTGGTTCTATTAGATTCCATCCAATGCAATAGTTCCAAATATCTTAACTTGTAATTGACAAGATGACATTTGTCCATTATCCTTCCTTAGATATCCTTAAAGAACTTACATCCAAAGAGTACGTAGCATTGAGTTTTAGGGTGCTAGCTCTTTGTATAAATGGCATCTTTTTACAATATTTAGTACCCAAGCATGTCCCTTGTTTTAATCCCATTCCTCGCCACTGAGCATAGGAAGAACGTAACTTTAGGTGACACTTTCTTGTTCTAGATCACCATTGATCCTTTCAGTTCACTTTCATCGTATCTGACATGTTTGAAACTTCGTATATTTATGCAGAGAGATGCCTCTGTTATTGTGAAGGGGATGATTGAGAAGGTAATATTTGATAGACTCGATGTAACACATCTTCTTTCTAATTCAAACACGTTTTACATTGCGGACTTAGGGTGCTCAGTTGGTCCCAATTGTTTCATTTCAATGCAAAATGTGATTGAAGCAGTAAAACAAAAGTATCAAATGTCCAAAACCGAGGCATATAAAGTGCCTGAGTTTCAAGTGTTCTTCAATGATACGTCTTTCAATGATTTCAATACCCTCTTCACATCACTTCCTTCCCAAAAACAATATTTTGCTGGTGGTGTCCCGGGTTCATTCCACAGCAGATTGTTCCCCGAGTCGTCACTCCATTTTATACATTCTGCTCACGCATTACATTGGCTTTCTGAAATACCAAAAGAAGTGGTGGATAGCAATTCAGCTGCGTGGAACAAAGGAAGAATTCACTACGCAGGCGCAAATGAACAAGTGGGAAAAGCATATTCAGCTCAATTTGAGAAGGATTTTGAAGTTTTTTTGAATGCTAGAGCTAAAGAACTTGTGGTTGGAGGGATGATGACTCTGCTCGTATTCGGTATCGCAGATGGGATTTCTCTTTCTGCTTTTCCAGCTGGTTTCCAGTTTAGTTTTCTAGGATGGAGCTTAATGGACATGGCAAAAGAGGTTCGTAACTTAAACTTTTTCCTTTCAACTGAAAGTTACAAGTTTTACATGATAATCCTTGGAAGTCAACATTATCTTAATCTTTGGATGTTGACGTGGTTATGATCCTAGCTTTATTAACACAGGGACTTGTAAGTGAAGATATGGTGGACTCATTTAATTTGCCACTCTATACTCCCTGTCCGAGGGAAATTGGAGAGCTTGTAGAAAGAAACGGAAGCTTTACCATTGAGAGGATCGAAATAACACCCTTTGGATGGACTGAACTCAGTGCTCACTCGTGCGTACTGCATCTGAGGGCTGCTTTCGAAGGATTGTCCAGCAAGCACTTCGGGAGCGAAGTCGTTGATGAATGGTTTGCTCGAAGCAATGAAAAAGGACGTGAGTTCTCTTCTCAAATTGAGTCCGCATTAAAAGAAGCAACTCAAATCTTCATTGCTCTTATACGCAAATGATTCCCAGCCGCTCAATTTACATATCAAAGTTTCTGTTTCGTAACGTTTGAATAATAATTGTCCAGTTTTCATCATTTTCTCTCTTATGTTTTAAATAATCCACCAGACCCATGTTAGAAATGGTTCATCTTTTTTTGGGGTCTATTATATGACACAAGCTTTAACCTAATCGTATAAAAGCTCCTGGCCGCAAGCTTTCTTTCCAAAAGGGAACACGACTTGATACACAGATATGTGTGAGGTTGTATCTAATAATGTTTTCTTTAATCAACCTATAATCATCGATATATTACTTACTACGAACAATAGTGGCAACTAGATTCCAATCATCATTTTTCAAAATTTCTTTTAAGTTTTTGCTTGCTTTATTTCATGATTGAAAGCATTTGTGATGAATTTACCTAATTACTAAGCAAAGTATGCTTAAAGCGTTGAGCATACTCATAAACTATGTCATCATTTAATATAAGAGTAAACATTTATGATATATTCCCTGGTTATTAAGTAATGAAAGACAACTTATTAGATGTTTTATTATTTTATTTTTTAATATCTTGCTACTTAAATAATATTTTTTTGGTTACAAATAAGAAAAAATCAAAACTATCTCATAAAAGAAATACCACAAGCATCAACCCAGATAATTAAGGAAGGGGCATCAGGAATATCGTTCCAAACTTGAAAAGTTGACGAAATGTCATGACTCAATTTAGCCAGACAATCTGCTGCAAAATTACTTTCACAAAACGCATGCCTAATATAACAAATTCAATTCCTAACAAGTAAAACTTGAATATCTACAACCAAAATATATATGGGATGTGAAGAGATAACATCACAAATCACCATCCTCACTGCCTCCATTCCATGCTATCAAAGTCTACCACAACCTGCCGAAAACCATGATTCCATGCAAAAATCAAACCACCTCGAATAGGCCATAATTCTTCCATCAAGATAGTCTAAACTCCAATTCGAAGCGAATATTCCCTAGCCAAGGACCAAATAAATCACGCAACAACCCTTCACCACTAGTTAGCCCAAGATTAACAATAAAACTGTCGTCACAATTCAACTTCACCTAACCAGTAGGCGGCACAGTCCAACCAATCCAACGCCTCACACCTTGAAGCTTCGGTTTTGAAATAGAAGTCACGGATACATCCATTGCTACCTTAAAGACACAACCATTCAAATTTGTTAAGGAAAGAAACTCTTTCTGAAAGAAAGTTCCTAGCCTTCCACAACCACTAAACACCTGCCAGAAACAAATGTGTCTAGTCAAAATTAAAAGGACTCACAGCACGAGCACGCAGATTCAAAGCTAGCCAATCAACCAAATCTGTCGCAATAAAAAATTCATCAGAAACATCCCAGTGCTGTCACCATGCAACTGCATGATTACAATCACGCAATAAATTTAAAGGAGACTTAGCATATAAAAAGTACATTCCACACAAAGTAGAGGCAGCCAAATCTTGTGAGAACTGTAAAGAATTCGTCGGAAGATATGAGTGCCCAAGTAATCACAAGAAAATTTTTCAATTTCGGTGGACCAGCCACCTTCCACAACCAAGACAAAATAGATGAAACAGAAACATTAGACACCTCTTCTAAAAGAAGTGCTTTATAAGCTACTCAAATCGAATATGCACCAGTCGAAGAAAAACTCCAAGACATAATATCCTACACCGAAGTAAATAAAAGCAAATGGATGACCTGAATAACCTCCCTGAGATGATCCAGAATTGCAGAACGTAAGCCCGAAAAATCCCAAGAGCGATCATTAATTATTAAATAATATTTATGACTATGTGCAATGGGGACAATCACAAAAAGAGAATTACATTCATTTTCTATGTATAACCACACAAATCGCATAGCTTCAAAAGGAATAAAATGCATTTTAAATATTTCAAGAATCCTATTATGTTCAATCCCAATTTATTACAAAGAGTGTAAATTTTTAAGCTTTATTACATACTACCTATACTAAGAAGAAAATTTGAAGCTTAAACATAACCAAGAAACAAAGAAACAATGAGTGTAAAATCAATTCCAATACAATGTAGCATCAGTTTTAATCTTTCTTTCACCAAAAACTAGAGTTTGTCGGAGCTCATATTTGTGAAAATAATAAATTTGAATAAAAATCACATGATTTCCATATATACATATGCATAAAATAATACTTTAAACATATCATCAAAATAATCTCGCTCCCTAAAACTCAAATCATACATTGTTCCAAATGTGAAAGTAAAGAAAATAACATTTATAAGACTTCCTTGAATTTGCTCCATTGCTTGAGCCTAACCAAGTCTCCATCAAGCTTGTAGCTAAAATGACATTAATTTTACATTTGGTTCATTAGGTCAGATTGACCCTCTTGATCATGTGCTTAGCTTAAAAGGGGACTCCTTGCTTGTTCTTTGTTATTTTTGCCATTCTAGGTCTTCTAATTATGTCTCTAGAGCTTCTTGCTTGTTTGTACCTCTAAATTTTACCTTACAAGATTCAGAATTTAAGGATACACAAGCATCTATGTTCATGGATATATACTTTAAAAAGATAAGAAATCCCTTCCAAAGTCAACTTGTGCATGTATGAAGGTATCCAACGCCAACTTGCGCATGTGTAAAGTTATATACTATGAACACAAGCTTATCAACAATAAAAAAAAGGGACGTATCTCTTCAACTTTGGCGTTTATCACAAAACTAACCAAAATAGTCCAAGCTTTTTAAATATGGGCCATGTTTGGTAATCAACTGATTGTATTAACTATTAGTTGATTCTATCAGTTGTTAGCTGATAGCTGATTTTATCAGTTGATTTGGCCAACGGATTATATTAGTTTTTTGTCATTTGATGTTTAGTAAAATTAGCTATTTATGTATAAAATGAATTATGAAGACATGATTTTAAAAAAATTATAAGAGTATGAATATTATATATCTTAGTATTTCGTTGAATATTCTTATAAGAATTTAAATTTTAGATATTTAATTATATAAAAATTAAGTCTATTATCCTCAAAATATAGATTAATGATCCAAAATACTATATTTATATTCTTGAACTTTAATTTTTTTTTTGCAAAAGACATAAGTGAGACATAAGAACTTTATGTTCTTGAACTTTAAAGCAAAGAACATAAGTGAGACTCTAGTCACGGGGTGACTATTAGTCACCCCCCAGTGATTAAATGGTAGTCACCCGTGCGTAAATGAGAGGTCAAAAAAGTGAAACTACACAGAAAACGCATGGAGAGTAGAGAGTAAAGGACATTATAGGAAAAATCAATCAGCTGTTGTGTACACGCTGCTCACAGGCAGCTTTTATAAAATTAATTAGTTGGGTTGAATCAACCAACTCAACCAGCCAACAACCAAACAGAACCAGTAGCTAATTGACAAAGTCAATTAGCTAATTAATTTTGGTCAAATTAGCTATTTTATAGTTGATCAACTAATATCCAAACAGGATCATGGTCTTGTTAAATACTTAATAATTTAGTCAAATAGCTCCAAAATTTACCAAACTTATGCGAACTTGTTCCTTTTACTCTAACTAATCAAACTATGGCTTAAAAACAAAATATGAACAATTTAAGTGTTAGAAACAATGAAAAGCATATTCTAAAAAAAACAATGAAAAGCACTAAGATAAACAAGCAAAATGCACTAAGTATAAGCTTATAAATATGAACAAGTCAACACATATCAACCTTCCCACATTTAGGCATTTTCTTGTGCTCAAGAAAATAACAGTTCAAATTCTCAACCTTCTAAATATCCATCTCTCCTTCATCTTAGCCTTTTTATTTACATTTTGAATGTCATACAATAAGAATCAAACAAAGTACGATGATAATCAAATAATCAAATAATAAACTTTCACATGAAAATTGTAAATGCTAAAGAGGCCATATTCTAATCCCATATTGAATGCATTTTTCTTATTTATTTGAGAGTTTCTCATTGTTTTTAGTGCTTATTTTATTTTTATTATGTTTTTAGGTCTTATTTTTTTAATAAATAAAAAGGAGAAGAATTATGGCAAAATCAAGATAGATAACAGAAGAGTTAAAGCTATTTTGGAGGGATCTGCGCTAATGAAGGACACGACGAAAGTCTACATGACCGTGTGGGTGACCATATAGCTTTCTAAGACTGTGTTTCTTTATGATTTTTGAAGAAGCGGCATTGAGGGATGTGATCTTACACACGACATTGTGGGTGATCGTGTCCATTCTAGAAACCCTAATTTTGAGTTATAAAAGGACAAATCAAAGAGAAAATAAGAGAGTTGTAGGAGGTTTATAGGAGGCTCAAGCTAAACTTGGAAAAACACATATTTATAGCTTGGTTTTTTGGCAGCAAAAGTCCCCATGGTTTTAATATATGGCACAAGTTTCCCTGTCGTTGTAATTTCGACAGAAAAGGTCCCTATGGTTTCAATTAAGGTCAAGATAAGTCCTTTTAACCTGCTATAGCAGGTTTCAATTGGTTAGGCCCTCTTTTAATGACATGTGTCAAGTAGTTATTGGATGAGTAACTTCTATACCCTTGATACAAATCGTTGGTCACCGTATACTACTCCTCACCGTATTGGATGAGTAACTTCCACGCCGTGCGCCACCACCGTCTACTACTCCAACCACCGTCGTCGTCATCGTCCACCATTTCTTCCACGCCGCGCCAACACCGCGTACTACTCGAACCACCGTCGTCGTCATCGTCCACCATTTCCAGGTTTTTTCTTCCACCATTTCTTGTTCGTTTTTTGTTCGTTTTTTGTCAGAACCGTTGCTCTTCTCATCATCCGGTTTTCGTCGATAGTCTTCTTGTTGTGTGTTCATCATCGAGGTAAGTACTTTGTTTGAGTGTTGTGTTTTGGGTTTTATTTCTGCTTTGAATTTTTTTGTTAAATGGTTTGTTTATGGTCAGTTTTTGGGTGATAGTTTGGGTTGTTTGCGTTCAAATGTTGTTTGTTTGTGTTTGTATGTGAGGAGAAAGGGAAAAGATAGATTATCTGTTGTTAGTTAGGGTTTAATTTCTGAAGCCTATAAGGTGTACGATGAAAGTCCTCTTTTGTTATTTGAATGTTATATTTGTAGTCTCCAAAACATTGAAGAACTACTACCTAATGTTGTCCTACCTAAAGCCTCACTTTTTTTCTGGATAGCTATCCATAGGAGATTGAACACAATGGAAATGTTAAAAGTTGATCATTCGGACAATAAAGTTTGCAGATTTTGTAACCTTGCTTATGAGATCTAAAACCATTTGCTATTTGATTGCTTTTACCCTAATCAGTTAAAAGTTAAAAGTTGAACTGGGTTTAAGGATTAGAAAATTTAAGGATTAGAAAATCTCCTATAATTGATATCCAGAAAAAATTTAAGGATTAGAAAATTTTTCTATTATTTCTTAAAGTATTGGACAAATTTGTACATTTTACCCTACTTTGTGGGTAAGAGCGTTAGTGGAACAATTATGAACGATACAGATAATTCAACGGAGAGCTTGTGTAATTAGTAAACGTAACAAGAGTCAATATTCTTAGTCTTAACTTTCCACCCTATAGGACCAAGTTTAATTGCAATCATATTACAAGATTGAATATATCAATGGACATTATCATCGCTAAATATACTTAGTGAGGAATGGTTATAATCATGACAATTTACAGAAGGATAGTTGATAATTGTTCTGTTCATTCCATGTCTTTGATGTGATCTTTTCACTTGGAAAGTTTATTGCTTTAGTTTTTCTATAGATTTGATTAATGAAAACTCTCCTTCAATGATGTCTCGGAATGAACACAGATGAATTCAATTACCAAGTGCATAATTGAAAATAAAGTCATTTGAAACAATCAGGTGCAGTGATTAAGGAACAAGAGAGAGCAATATCATAAGTTAGTTATGCGAAGGGTAGCAACCATTGATCCCCTTCAATGAAGGAAATGTTTAGGAAAGGAGCAGCCTGTGTGTTGTTAAGTCTCTGAGCATAAGGTGCTCTTAATGCCATGTTAGCTCCTGAACCTACGCAATTGTATTCTCCATAAAAAACAGTCCTGCAACCATTTTTAAACACAAACCCATGTTTAAAAATGGATGAGCAGGTTTACTAAACTGTTAACTTACTGATCCCAGCGAATGATGATTGAGTAGATTTATCTCATCCATGCCACTGAAAATTATTTGTCTTTGAACTGAACCTGAGGACACCAAATAATTTGGAATTGGCTTCTTGATTTTCTCTTGGCTTCTACCTGCAGCAATGTTAGTAAAAACGGCTAAGTTTCTGCTTCCTGGTAGTCTAAGAAAGTTGAAAGGATTTCTGGTCCTTCTCTTAACATTATTTTGTGGGATTGGAATGGGGATCAAGGGATCTTACTGTGTCTAAATTGATTCTAGAATATCTGCTTCTCACATTCTAAAGTTGGCATCCTTGGGACTACACTATTAGTATGTACAGCATAGTTTGGCAATGGAAATACTGCAAGATCATGCACTTGTGTTAATGTTATTTCTTGTACCACTTAAACATTCTTCTGCATGAAAGTTGATATTTGAGGTTA
Organism: Erythroxylum coca; assembly: GCA_027123465.1. NCBI lineage: Eukaryota > Viridiplantae > Streptophyta > Magnoliopsida > Malpighiales > Erythroxylaceae > Erythroxylum > Erythroxylum coca. The sequence continues at coordinate 49,122,290 of JAJMLV010000003.1, forward strand.
ACCAAAATTCAATATGAATGCAAACTATCTGATTTTAAAATTGAGATAAATATGTAAATATAACATGTTTTCATCTTTATCTGGATAATGCTACTTAAGCTCGAAACTCTTCGACCTGCTTAATCCTATTTCTAATGGGTTACTGTTTGACCCAGTCACCCATTCCTAAGCTTAAAATCTGCAATGAATGTGAGATTTTACTTCAGATATATGAATCATTTTCAGGTACCTACCGATGGGCAGATACAACTACTATGTGGTCTTTGTTGGACGCCAAGTTGGTATTTTTACCAATTGGGGTGATGTCAAATTAGTTACTGAGGGGTTTGCGAATGCTCGATTCAAGGGCTATCGGACATTGGATGAAGCACAAAGTGCTTATGTCCTGGATCCATTGATGCCAGCTCGTCGCATTGAAGACATTGC
>JAJMLV010000003.1:49197957-49215396 GCA_027123465.1 Erythroxylum coca
CACTTGAAAGTAATAGAGGCTTAGGGGTCTGCACCAACTGAAGTGATGAAGAAGATCTTACTTGGGTTATAGCTTAACCCAGAAAGGAGTTTAAAAGATTCTGTAGTGGATATAAGTATATAGATGGAAGTTGGAGAAGCTCCACAAATCAAAATTAAATCATATGTAAAAAAAAAAGTTAAGAGATATTTTGTTTAGAGCATCTGTAATGGAATTTGAAGTTGGTTCTTTCGAGATTCTTGTACTTTTCATTTTGGTGTAAACCTTCATGTTGATGGAAAACAAGTAAAAACAAAGGATCCCCCTGTCTTAGGCCTTAAGTTGATTTCAATATCCTGGTAGGCTCGCCATTAATGATAATTGAGTAGGAGATTGTGGTAATGCAAGCTTGTATTCATTGAACGAATAGGTTAGGAAATCCCATAGCATGTAATGTATCTATGATAAAACACCAGTTGAGGTAATCAAACGCTTTAGCAAAGCCTATCTTGAAAGAAACAGCTTTTGATGGATTTGTTGCTACAATAACTTCTAAAAAATTCCTATGACATAATATGTTATCCCTAGTGGATCTTTTATAGATGAAGGCACTTTGAGTAGCCCTGATTATCTCCTTCAAATATTCCTTCATCCTATTGACTATCACCTTTGAAATAATTTTGTATATGACATTGTAACATGTAATAGGTCGATACTCATTAACATACTTTGTAGTATGAGCTTTGGGGATCAAGCAAATATAGGTTTTGTTTAGTTCAATTAATAGCCTATCACTTTTTTTAAAAAAAAATCCCTAAACTTCTTTTGGTTATCATTCCCCTATCAAGTCATAGGTTTATCGAAGGAATTTGGCAGTAAAGTCATCTGGATCAGGGGATTTATCTGTGTTAAATGAGAATAGACTGTTCCTAATTTCCTCACCTTTGACCTTTTTTAACAAGTCAAAATGCACGTGTGCAGGTATTAATCCCTTACGACTATTAGTTATCCCTTCAAAAAGTCGAGTAGTAGAGATGGAAGTGCCCAAAAGGTTCTTAAAGCGGGCGTAAGTCATGTCCTTCAATTCCTCTTGGGTTTGAGCAATGTTTCCACCCCTGTATTGGAGACAGATGATCTTGTCTTCACCCTTCTGGACTGTATAGAATTGCAGTAGTATTTAGTGCTTCTATACCCGTCCTTTAATAATAGCATCCTAAACTTTTGCTTCAACTGGGAATCAGTGTTTCTTAATGACTCCTTGTACTTTTATATCATTCATGATTCTTGTTGTTTATGGTTTGGGTTCTCAGGGTTAAGTGCAAGTCTCTCCTAACAATCAACAAGGGAATCTAAGGACTTACTTTTAACAAGATGCATTGGATCAATATGTCCCCTTCGTATTTTTATCAGCTGAACTTCAATTGCCTTTATGCTTTTTGAGCATTTATATGCCTGTGATCTTGTCTGACCAACTACAAGACCGCTCAAAATATCACCTTTGAACCCTGGATTACTGATGAGTGTATTGAACAACCTGAATGGGGGTGTCTTCTATTTGTGCAATTTCTAACAAATATGTAGACAAGTCATTGATCAAAGATGATGGAGCTTCCAAAGTTTGTATAATTTTGTGGAAGTATGGATAGCCAAGGAGAATTCACCAAGCTTCGATCACGTATCTTCTGCATGAACCAATCTCTAGTTTGATTATTACTTCATATGTAGATGTTGCCAATGTACATCAGATTAGTCAATCTGAGGTTCTTGGTTAGTGTCTGTAGTTCATCACATTTTAATTTGGAACTTTTACTGTTCCCTACCACTTCTCTAGGAGACAAGACAATTAAAGTCACCTCCTAGAGTCCATGGGGGAGGAATATTTGCTCCTAGGTTCCTCAAGTTACTCCATAATGTATTGGCCAGACCTTGTTCTAATTGCCCTTCGGGTCCATTTCCTCTATCCACATGGATTTCTTTTTCTTTTTTTCTTCAACTCTGAATGGCTCAAGTTCGCAACCTCTTTTTATGGAGTATCAATTGTCTGTGAGATTAAATTATTCTCCTTCCTTGTAAGTTTCCACATATATGTAACTTTTATGAAATCTTAAACAAGGGCTCTAACATTATTATAGCCTCTAAAAGAACCTTGGATTTGTATCAATGCAAATGTGGACAAATCTAATCCTCCTAAACTTGGCCACGTTCTCATCCAAACTTATTAGTTGACTGAAGTCTTTCTGCAGACCAACACTCCAAGAGATATATGTGAAAATTAGCCTAGATAAGGATGGTCTTTGACAACTTCTTGTCAAGTCACACCAGTAGATCACTTATTGATGAAGATTGATTGTCCTTGTATATGGTAGGGACCAGAATCAATTTTCTATATTTGTTCCTTTATGAAGATTTTGAAGATTATAAAGTCATCTTCACTCAACATTCCACCTTCCAACCCTCTACATTTCTAGTTGTAGCTAGCCCATTTCTGGATAAGAGGAAAAGCCATTCTTTTTTCCAAGAAAGGGGAGACCATCTCTCCCTAGTCTGGATCTAGTCCGGATTAACAAGAAATAAATTGAATTGCTTAATCTTAATCTCAGTGGCTACAATCTTTAAGAAGATTGAAAGTCGTGGAACATAGGTTGACTTGAAAACTGAATAAACTGCGAGTTAATATTTACAATACTTCCCGACAATAACTCCTAATCTCTAAACGATATCCCAACTTTGTTAGATAGCTCCAGTGAATCTGACAAACATGATGACAGTATGACAACACGACAGTATATGTTTTCTCAAATACTAAGGTGAATATGACTAACATTGTACAATTTCTAGATCCTATGGGACCATCCAAGGTACAAAATTATTTTAACAAATTATGCTCACATCACCTTGCAGCAATCCAACTACATTAAGCTTAAACAAGCCTACCAACTAAAACGACTAAAACTGGTAAAAAGTATACTTCGTCAATCCCTATTCCAAAATGAATGCCGGCATCAGAACAATAGGAATACCGATGAGCTGAAAATGGCATATTTTGTCACATTAACCAATTACTGGGAAAAGATGATTCTCACACCAGAACTGAGAGAAGATTATAGCAACATTTCAGCTATTTGAATGGCATTTAGAGCAGCTCCCTTCCGTATTTGATCACCGCATACAAAGATATCCAACCTGCTTGGAGTCGCAAAATTAGTAGCAAGCTTTAAAATGGGTGAAAATATGAGAAGAATATACATACTATTTAAATAAAATATGGGCTTTACCCGTGATTCCTGTCTTGAGAAACATCTTGGCGGATCCTCCCAACTGCAACATCATCTTTGTTTGATACCTCTAATGGGGTAGGGAAGTGATTGGATGCTCGATCATCAATAATCACAAGTCCAGGAGCATTCTTCAAAATTTCCCTTGCTGAGTCCTGGAAAACAAGGAACCAGTTAATGAAAGGAATGATTAATTAATTTTCAGGAAGTCAGGCAATAGTCAAACATTCTTCTATAAGACGACAACTTGCTTGAGGAAAAAAAATTCCATAATTCCTTTTTTTTGAAACATAACTATTCCATATTTCTGAGATATATGCAAGGGAAAATAATAATTGACAAACATCACCGTCTGCTATGACAAATATTCATCCGAAACACCAGAATTGTGTTAATTGACAAGTTGAAATCTTGAGAAGGAAAATGATTTTGTATATGTCCCCACGATACACCAGCAAAATAAAAGGAGTAAATTATTGCAAGTATTGGCAAGCGCAGATTCACTTCTAATAACTCATCTCATATCCTTGACATTATGTTAATCAGAATAATCAAATACGTACAAGTGGTCAAGTAAACCAAAAAGGTTGACCAACAAAACTACCATATCAAAAAAAAATTGAATTGGACATTAGGACCCTGCACCATACCACATTGAAGTTAGCAGTAATTGATGACAATTTAGGAAGCAAACTATGTGAACCCCAATCAGGTTATAAAGTCTTTCCACAACTACATTCTGTTTGACAATATTTTGCTGTTGTGAAGTGTTATCTATTACACAGGCCAAACTCTCAAGAACATGCTCAGCAATCTATACATGAAACATTTCATGTGAAGTGTTAAATGTTTTGATGTTTCACAAGTCTATGCTATGAAGACCATTTTTTACATGGGTGTAAGCTTTCTAACAATAGAGAGCAAAAGGTCAGGTGGAAACTTGGAATTTTAATGAATTTAAATAATCAGAGGGACAACCATTGACAAATTTTTGCAATGGGCATTCTCCTTTTCTTTCTCTATTTTCCTCTTGTAACTTACATTTATGCCCATTTATTATGACATAATGTGTAGCCGAATTGCAAATACTATGATCTAAGGCAGTTTACCTTAAATAAATTAAATGGCATGCCAACAAGGAACTCATCCCAAAAAAAATGGAAAAAAATGAGGAAAAATGACATATCAAGTCCAATTAATGGCAAAATGTGATAATTGAGATCCATAAGTGAAGATGGTAAAAGTGCACCCTCCTGTTTTGGGAAGAATGAAACAAATATTCACGATATGGCATGAAAAAAAAATTGTAAATTCTAAAGTATAAACAAAAGGTTAAAAGTATGGCTTCAACATGATTACCGAATGAAACCTTATCTTACTTTCCAGGAAAACAATGAATGATAGAGATTATAGGATAATGAAATAATTGGCAGCAACTCAAGCAAAGAAGCTTCCTAAATGCTTCATTGGAATCTTGATCGAGCATTAGCATGCTCATAAGGAACCAGAATACAAGAGGGGAAGTTTACTTGGTACTTGTAGCATTATTTACCTCATCAAGTGGCTTCTCAAATTGAAGATTAATGCTTTCAGCATGAGCACGCATGACAGGAACTCTTATGCATGTTGCAGTCACTTTAACAGTATCATCATTCTGGGAAAAGAGCATATTTTATTAGATCATAGTTCCATGACATGCACAAAGGATCGAGGAACAAAGCTTAAGAAACCTGCATGTTCAAAACTTACCCAGATTTTTCTGGTTTCTTTCACCATTTTCATTTCCTCTTCATTGTACCCATTTGATAGAATGGGAGCATTGTGAGAAAATAAATTGAAAGCATACTGCAGTTAAAAGCTGATATTAGTTAGAGAAAACTTACGAGCACAAAATATTCAATGATGGTGAAGGAGATTCTGGTACATAGATAAACCTGTTGCTTAAAGATATTACAGGTGGGTGATTTTCCTTCCAAGACCTAATTAGTGGGTAAATACATACCAAAAGTATCAGCTTCTGTTCCCATAAGTACACATACTTCACATTGTACTCTCAACATACAAAAAGATATACAGATAACTTAAAACCTCGCGAGTTTGTAACTCAAGTTCTTCCATTGCAGCAGCTCCGGCACCACTGGCAGCCTGATATGTACTAACGACCATGCGTTTTACCTGCAACATCAACAATTCTGGTTAAAATAGCTTAAACCATCTTAAATAATACGGATTGGCTTATCAAGTAGCATTCATTGATAACCTCACCACAAGGCATCAACTATTTTCATATCATTGATGACTGAAGGTCCTTGCTTGTTAAAATGTTAAAATGTATGATATATCATTTGCCATAACAATAACTTGAAAACAAAAAACCTCAAGGATCCAGCTGAACATAAAACCGACTAATCCATTCAAAACTACCTTAGCATGCCGATGCAATGGAGTGGCAGCCACCAAACAAATAATAGTAGAGCAATTTGGATTCGCGATCAAAGCACCCTTTCCTATTCCAGCTTTAATCCCTTCGATAGCCTCTGGATTCACCTCCGGAATCACCAAAGGTACACCTTCAGACATTCTAAATGCAGAACTGTTATCCACCACGATGGCGCCTTTATCGACAGCCACTGGACCAAACTGCTTACTAATCGACCCACCGGCGCTAAACAGCGCGATATCGATACCTTCGAAGCTCTCCACCGTAAGTTCTTCAACTGTGTAGTCCCTGCCTTCGAAAGTCAACTTCTTGCCCGCAGAACGTTGGGAGGCGAGCATCTTAATGGAACGATATGGGAAGTCGCGATCGGAGAGGACAGAGAGAAACTCTTGGCCTACTGCGCCGGTGACGCCAACAACGGCGATTGAGGGGGCGGTTTTGTTAAATGACATGCGAATTCGGGAAGCGGAGGTGAATTTGGGTGTGGGTTTAAGGGAGGTTTTGATAGTGAAAAAATGCGGTTGCTGGTAGGGGTGAGTAAGAGCTGCCATTTCCAAGGAGAGAATGAGACTAACAAGATTCGGAAGATAATGGGTTTTAGGGAGAGTGAGAAACAAAAGTCGGGAGATGAGGATGGGGTGGCGGCCGAGAGAAACGGTGAAAGGGGTTTGCTGTTGCTAATGTTAAATTGGTTTTGTTTGGTCTCACTGTAGCATGCAAATGCAAGGCTGTTGGCATTATTTATCTCAAAACCAAAAACCTAGACTTCCTTTGTTTTTTTAGTATGATTTAAGATTGAGAATCGCGACAATACGTTAAGTTTCTTTGATATTCGAATAATTGACATATGTTAAAAATTTTATCAAAATAGTTTTAAGTTTGAAATTAAAATTTTAACAAGAACAAAAAATATAGACTTTTCTGTACTTCAAATTTTTAAAAAATATCATTATTTTTTAAAATTCTTCAAAATATTTTAAATTTTTATTTTTATAGAAGAACTTATTTTCTTTGACTTTTATTAAAGAATAATAATAAGCCCATGCAATATAAAAATTAAACATAAACTGATTAAATATTATTTGCATGATAATTTAAATCAACTCTTAAACTCAATCGAACTAATTAAATTTGATTCGAATTTAAGACAACAAAAATAATTAATGAAATTTGTAAGATAATAAGGATTAATGGATTGAATATGAAAAGGTCCTAATTAGAGGAAGAAAAATGATTGTAATGTTCACCTTCATCATTATTAATTAGGTTATTAATCGGTTAACATTTTTAAGATTGGACATTTATTTTCTTATTTATACTTTCTTATGAAGACTTGAATTGCACATTACAATTTTATTAGTTAACATTAATTTTAGATTTAGTTTAATTAAATAAAAAGCTTTTGTAGGTTGATTTCAAAATTTTGAATGCTTGTATTGGGTGTATCCACACCACAGACATATTTCAATTATTTTCAAAATTACTAATTGAACTTATTCAAACTAGATTTAAAATGGTTTCACTAACTTAAATATATTGTAAGTTAAGAGAAGTAACAAAATTATACTTACATTTACAAAATACATAATGACATGCAAACTAAGGTTTAAGTTTGAAGTTAACCTTCTTCTTGAATTAGATTAGGCTTTGAATGCCCAATGGTTCCTGTTACAAAAGTTTTCCTTTGAGCACCAACTTGTCTACTAGTTGCACCAACCCCTTTGCACAACAATTTCACTTAGGTCTATTAAAAAAGATTCAGCCTTTCCTCTTGACCGTCAACCAACCTACTTGTTCTTGAACGTATCATGACCCTTGCAGTGTTTCACTCTCACACTCTTGCAAGAAAACTATGAAAGAACTAAATATTCATGCCAATAATAAGAACAAGAAAGAGATACAGTAAGATGTCAAACTTCCCTCAAAGTATACAAATGATACTCTCTCCCTTTGTGTCTCTGAGAAGAGCAAGGCTCAAATGAGCTATTTATAGGCAACTCTAGATGACTTTAAGTTAAAATCCTAATAGAACTCTACTAGTTAAGATCACAATCTTATCTTATCTTATCATTGTTAGATTACATCATACTAACCAATAGAATGACATCCTCATCCAATTAGGACTCTATTTAATAGGATTAAGTTACATCACAATAACAAGATAAAGATTACATCTATCTATGAATGATCTATCCATATCCTCGAAGATCTCCTCTATCTTCAGATGATCTTTCCACATGATTTTTATCTCTTAAAGCTGATGTTTATCCATTGTGATTTTATCTATCACATCATCCAAGATCTCCTCATCTCTATCCATTAATGATGAGTCATCCAAATCAATAACACAATGGTCCATCCAATGCTTTCCCATGCCAACTCCATTAGCCATGGTCCGTCCATTTGAGCACACACTAAGTATCTAGTCCATCAAGAACCCAACTTGAGCCAAGTCAACTCATACACAGTTCGAAACTCTCTCAGAACTCGCACCTTGATTGACCTACTTGCTAAGTCACTTTGGAACTCTCACACATTCCTATCATGTATGTGATCCAACTAACCTTCCTATCACGCGTGTGATCCAACTAACCTTCCACTTGATGTCCATCTCAAGCCTTTTTTTAGTCGTACATCCGAATCTTGCATGTCGTCAAAGTGTGTACCAATGCATGCCATTGTTTTACATTGCCTTTTTTCATCCTTGCCTCCTCGTAAGTCTTTGTCTTATTCCGTTGTCCCACATGTCGAATATTAATCAAGGCTCGTCAATGCTCACATGATTTCGCTATCCTTAACTTAGGGTTCTAATAATTCCCTCCTCATTAGGTTTATTTTTTGTAGTTTATTATTATATTACTCAATAAAGGCAAGTGTATCTGATCGCTATGTACCAGTAAAGTGTTAGTAGGGGTAAGGAGTTGAGAAATTTAATTCTTAAGCTATTATTTAACCAACAATAAAAATGGATTATTGATTGATAGAACTAAAACTAAACTTATACCCTCTACTATAGGTATCTACCAGAATATTGAACGATAATAAAAGATATTATATATATATATGTGTGTGTGTGTGTGTGTGTGTGTGTGTGTGTGCGTGCGTGCGCGTGTGTTTATTTAATATAAGAATTATGTGGTTTAGACTAGCAAGATCTCTTATGATAACAATTTGCCATCCCTCAATGTACTTATTTTAAAGGGTCAGCTGATATTTTATCTAATTAACTTCTTCTAAAATTATCTTTTCTGAAATCACAAAAGAGGTGATCCTAATACTAGAAAGGTCATGTAAGTCTATCTTTAGATTCATATTCAATCCTTAATATATGTAAAGACAATTTATGCATAGGTTATGTTATCTATATATAAATCAAATTAGACCTTAACTTTCACTTATATATGGTAAGTATAATGAACAATACATACAATTATAAAACATAAAAACCTTTATTAAAGTTGATTTAAAACACATAAAAACTATTAGGATTTCATATAATCTAGATACAAAAAGTATTTAGCCATAAACCCTCCTTAAAAAGACGAAAACAATAATTAAAAGGCCAAAAAACTTATTATAAGATACCCTATCTTTATCCTTTGTTGGTGACTGCTTCTCGTAAATGACTTTAGATCTCTCTTTCTCACTTTATTATTAAAGCTTCTTGTGTTTTAATTCCTTATTTCATTACCCTCTCTTTCCTTTAAAACATCCCCCCTACCCCCCCCCCCCCCTTAATCTTTTAGCTTCACTTCCATTCTTCTTTTCTTCTCGATACTACCTACACTCTTGACTAGCGAGCAACCACATTTCATATAATGTTAATTTTATAAGTCCTAATAATATGATTTGTGACATGTATATATATATGCACTTAAATATAGATTATCAATTAAGGAACTAATTTTTACATGATCCTTTTATGAAATAGACTTAGATTCATTAATAACCCCAACCAAAAAAAACAACCCATTCTCTAAAATTTATAACTCTAATTGGAGGAGTCATTTGAATTTCTCCTATGGAAATAAGTTTAGCACACTACCTCAAAACAATAAATAGCCATCTAATTTCTAGCTTAAAACATTCAACCCTACTAAAAAATTTAACTGAGAGTACCTTATACATAACTACCTTACCGCCAAAGTTAAACAAAATGACTAATTCAGATAGGAGATTAGGAAGCTTAAATCTAATATGGATTCGTTTGTTACCTATAATAAGATGTTTAAGTTGCTTAATATTCTAGTTCCAGTGTTAGACCACATGGTCAATTGCTTCGGAAACCTGAAAATTCTCGTAACACTATGATGTTGAAAGGTGGTAAGCTAATTAAGAGCCCTAGGTTGGAGAAGATTAAGAGTGAGAAAAACAAAGGAAGACACCTATTAGAGAGGAGAAGGAGCTTGAGAAAAATAAAGGATAAGGAGAAAAACTTAAATACATTCTCCCTATATCTTATAAGTTGCCTATACTATTTCTCCAAAGATTGGTTAAGGCAAAGGTAGATAAGTAATTTATTTTGGATATTTTTTAAAAATTGTATTAATATTCCTTTTACTAATGCCTTAAAAATGCCTTTTTATATTATATTTTTGAAAGAGATTTTATCCAATAAGAGAAGGCTCGAGAAATATGAAGTTATGACTTCAAATAAGGAGTGAAAAGCCAAAAATCAAAATAGGACACCACTAAAACTTAAAGACCCTGATAGCTTTTCTTTACCTTGTACCATTAATGACATAAGCTTTGATCGTGTACTATATGATCTAAAGGCAAGCGTTAGTCTTATGCCTCTACCTATTTGTAAGAAGCTTAAGGTGATAATCTTAGACCTACTTCCATTTCTTTGTAGTTGATAGATCATTTGGTCAAATGTTTAGTAGGTACACTTGAAGATGTGCTTATTAAGATTGGTAAGTTTATTATTCCCATGTAATAAAATTTGTATTCTTGGATATAGATGAGGATAAGAATGTACCTTTAATTTTGGAATGAACTTTCTTAGCCACTTCGAAAGTCCTAATAGTTTTTTATAAAGGGAAGTTAACCCTAAGATTCAGGGACGAGAAAGTGGAGTTTGAGAAATTTATGCCTAATAATCCCATCAATGGTAAATATAATGACTACATTTACTTTATTTTGATTGAAGAAGATGTATCATGTGTTATATAGGAGGAAAAATAGCGAACGTAAAGGGGTCAAATCCAAATTTACCGAAAATAAGGAAAATAGGCAAGTTCATCTTGGATAAACATGCAATATGCTCAGAAACTAGTAATTCTATTAAGAGAAGAAGAATAATAAAGCTTAAGGTGAACTTAAGGTAGTATACATCGCAAAAGTAGGGAACAACCAAGTTGAAATTGAGAAAGAAAAAAAAGGATGATCTAGTGATCTAAAACAAGCGCTCATTGATAGCCAACCTAATACTTTTTTATTTGTGTTCTTTTAAAACATTAGTTTTTTTAGTTTTTAGGGTTATTAGTTGTTTATTTTATTTATATCATTATTATTTTCATGATCTTATTTTGTTGAATCTTAGTTGAAATCTCATATTAAGTTTTGGAATTAGTGTATTATTGATTTTTAAAGTTTTTAGGTTGAAACAAACCTAAATATGCCATAGTGTCTAGCTCACATTTACCAGCCAAGAGAAATAAAATTTGTTGCTTTTTAATATGACACCTAAATGGCATCATATAGGGGTCGTATTGCTATATGCACTCTCATATTTCTCCAATGAAAGACCCATATTCACCAGTAACAAAGGACCAAAAGGTTATAAAATGAGCCACTTTTCAATTATCATACTATGGTAAGGACTTGAGGATCACCTAAACCAACCAGAAGACTCGAGCAACCACTACTATACTAAAAGGCTAAAGTGGACATCATTGCCTCTACATCCTGCACTACTATCCCAAGGGCACATGCCATGCATAGGCAGTAGATGCTAGAGTAGACAACGTCATTATTGCCACCACCTATAGTCAAGCCACAACTTACTACAGACACTCAGAAAAAGCTAAATCACTCGTTACAACACTTTAAGATGAAAGCACAATGAAAGTAGTATCACACGTTCCATATAAGGAAATTTGAGACATATAGGTTCATTGATTAAAGTGTGCTAAGATAGGTGGATCTCGCTAATGGAGTGTGTGAGATCATATCCTTTGATAGGTAGTTAGATGTGTTCAACTTTTGAAACCTAGTTTACTAAAAGCTCACTCTAGAATTTGTAAGTATGCTAAAGGTTAATGATATGAGGACATTATGGGAGGAGACATCGGTCATCAATCTTAAGATGAGAGGTAAGAAACATAACCTAAGCTACAATCAATTTGTAGTCCATGTCAGATTTTAAATAGAGAAACATATAGAGACACTAATACTAAGTAGGATCTCCCTGAACTAGGATTAGTCAGACATAAACTCACTAAGCTAATGGTGGTTAATAGACATCATACACCCCTTCCATCCTACTAAATATAAGGCATCAATGTTTAAATTTTTTATAACGTGACTTGTGCATAAGTTCTTGGTGTATTCACTATGTAAGCAGGGAGAGCACTAGTATGGTTAGTGAGAGGGATCTATACATGATTCATTATATGTGCCAGAGGCATAGAAAGTACTTTGGCATTTTTTTTCTTACAATTGGTTTGTAGGTATCTTAATTAAGTTAACTTCAATATCATCAATAGTAATTCAGTCATCATTCAAATGGTGCAAGGATTAGTAGTACCACTAGATGACTTAGAACTGATAATGGTTGTTATTGCTATACCCATGACTATGTAGATTTTTAGGACGATATAGAAGGTCGAGATTAAAGTGATATCTAAGGCAATACTTTGCCCTCATATTTGGACCGTCATAAGTAAATGAGGAGTTATTAACCTAAGAGGAGTAAATTACAGGTCCAAAGAGAGCTCTAAGTCTACCTCTACTACTACCATCTGTATCAGTAACTTAGTTAGCCAACCTTACATACATCAAGGCCTATATGCATTGCGTGGATGATTATGGTATAAATCGTGCAACATTTAAGAATAGAGAATATACCTCTAATTGTGCAACTAGAGGAGCTAGTTATGTGGGAGGAGATGGAACATTAGATTGTTGAATCTAAGATTGATAAAGCTAACAAGCTAGCTAGAGAATAGGATGCTGAGGATGTAAACTATAGAGAGGTGAAGGAGGTTGCCTTACTAACAGGAAAGGAGATTGTTGTTCTCGATGATGATATGAGGATAATGGTGATTGAATCCTCTATATGGAGGTCTATAGAGATGGTCTCAATTGACAATCTAAAAGACCAATAGTAGTAGTTTCATATGCACCACCTAAGATACCTCCACCTTCTCTACAAAATCCTTGACCTATCTTCTATTTTTTCTGTTGAATATTCTTAATCTTGTATAGCTAAAATTAGTGGCATTATTACTTCATTGTAACTTACTTTTTGTCAAAGATCTACTTATATTCCATTTAACACATCAATGACAAATCAAATGAATGGAATCATGTCTCGACGTGATCCACGTGACTAAAAATTTGGGAAGTTTAAGTCCTTTATTATCCTTTTCACCTTTTCATTTTTATCATTTTCTTGAATGTTTTAAAGATTTAAGACAATGTTTATTTTAGGTACGGAGAAGGGATTATAGGATTATATGATACGAAGACTCAAGTTTTTTAAAATTTTTCATGACTTTCTCAACGAGAAGTAATTTTTAAGAATTTATTTTTATCAAAAAATTATATTAGAGATAATTCATTATGAATTTGATTGTTTTCATAAATGGTAATGCTTATATAACTAGTTATTAGTGTTGATGAATAAGTAACCACAATTTGCTTTATGAATTTAAACAATGAATGCTTGATGTGAATATTCATAAGTAATTGTGATTTCTTTCAAACAATTTTTATTATCTTAAAAAAGAAAATGTGAATAAATAAGCATAATAATTTCATTATGTTGGCTTCGTACTAATAAAAAGTTTGAATTTAAAAGTGGTATTAGTAGCTATTTGAGATAATGACCAAGTTAAGTAACTAAAAGTATTCATAATAAGGTGTTTACTCTCACATAAGAAGGTTAGTGAATTTTCAAGCAAGATTCTAATGCTCTTGTTTAATTTACATCTTCATAATAAAAGGGTGTGAATGTGTTTAAAAGTTGAAGCATGTTACCTTGTGTATGTTCATCTTGTGTATGTAATTGAGTGTATAAACTCCTATGTAGAAAATTTACCATTGATGATATTTAGAGGGTGATCTTAAAGATTATGTGGACTAATGAACTTAATGTTTAATTCTTTCAAAAGTCTTGGAATTATATTAAGACTTTTACTTACGAAGCTATCTTGAAAATTTTCTCCAACTCTAGAATGTTATCTATATGGAATAACACTCATCTATGACTTGTTCCCAAAACTATAAGTCAAAAATGTCTTAAGGAGTTCAAGGGTATGTCTCGTTATTCCACTTTCTATAAGATCATATTTAAAATGTTTTCTTTAAGGTTTAAGCAGGTTCTACCATTTTTCATTTAAAATGTTTTCTATAAGATTTGGTTTAAATCCAACAATTACTCCAACTTTTCTACTCAAGTTTAAATTAAAAAAGGGAGGTATTACTCAAAGTAAAGGAAAAGGAAAAGTTAGCAATGAGATAAAATCTAAATGAAACCTGCCACAAAGACTCTAAGACTTGGACGAGATCTTGATGGAGACTAATTCATCAATTCATTAGACTTAACACTAAGCTACACAGCTTGTGTTGAATTGTTAGACCTTATTTTACACTTCTAATCCAAATGGGAATCACTTGCTTTGTAAATTAAAATTATGAAATTATATATTACCCCATTTGCTAGGCCAATAAGATTGGCCCTCCTTTACATAAGTCTAGATAGATGACGAGTTTAGGAATGGCTTTAGAAAAGATTGTATCCTGTCCATCTCCCTTGTAAGGGTTGTTTTTCATAAAATTTTGTTGAACTTTTCAAAAAAAAAAGTAACCAAGAAAGAAAATTAACTTGAATAAGTGCTTTTCTCTTTTTGTCCTATGGGCATTGGTTTCCGTAATTAAACTCCATTTCCTACATCAAAGCATTGGGGTACTTTACCCTTCCCTTTGGCCGGTTATTAGTACATAAGACCCAAAGTATGTTTGGTTTCTTTAGGAACAAAAGCGAGGAATAAAAAAACTTGAGATGCCAACATTATTCAAAGTCATCTACTGGAGAATTCAGGCGGACCTGGAAGGTTTTCCAGGAAATACCTTTTTCAATATACTCAATATTAGAAGGGTCAAGTGGCCCTCTAATTCTGTCTATGTACTTAATGATTGCTCTCGCCGGAAGAACACTCTTAGATGGATCCGGCGAAGTGGCAAAACTCAAGCAAGAAGAGAATCCCTGCGGTGTATGTATACGGTAATGTCAGAACTGCTTGATTTTTACACATTGGAAGTCATGTTATATATAAAAAGATTTTAAATATCAGGATTTTTAATTACGATCCTGCTTAAGCCATACTCGTGGCAGTTTAAACTAAACTATTTTTGATGACAAGAACGAATAATTAAGTGGGTAAAATTTGAGACCTTGAAGATAAGAACTTGTACTTCTTGGTCATCCAAATCCGCATGAACAACAAGCGCCTCTCCTCTTGCAGATTGGCTGTACAACTCCAACGAAGCAAGATCCTCGTTATGCCCATATTCTTCTTCGTCATTGTCGGGTTCCTCCTCGTATCTTACCCTTCTCCTTGCGCTGCAAAGAGAGGTTTGAGGACGTTGGATGTTTGTTAGTTTGGGACGTTTGATAGTAGTGGAAGCTAAAGTTACAAGATTAACAAGAGGCGGGTTGAGTTTGGAAATCAGAAAAGGTAAGTTGGATAAACATGAAGCCAGAGCACATCGTTCATGTTGTTGCTTTAACATGGATGAAGTGTAAAATGTTGTGGATAATACTCTTGGATTGGGTTCTACGTATATTCAGTTACATCTCTCACATTCTCAGCCACCCAAAACATCAGCCACGAATTAATGGGTTTGGATTTGATAATAATCCATTAATAATTGAAAAAATCTCATTAAAGAAAACAATAATCTTAGCGTTATTTGATATATTCAATGGTAAAACAAAATCGACTTTTTTTTTTCCCAAACAAGATCAAATCACAATTAAGTTTTAGGAACTCATATCCAATTGATTCTCATATGTACTTCTATTGAAATATGTTACTGCTAGCTAAGGATATCTCCAGCTTTTAATTTAATTCTCTTCTCCATCGATTAACATTTAAAGATAGCATATCTAACTATTTAAGCATTTTATACACAAATTATTATCTTAATATTATCCATTTAATGCTACTCAAACTATCCAAATTATTCTGTGAACAACTGTGACAAAACCAACGGAGGTGGGACAAATTTTATCCTTTTTGCCTCAACATTTATTAAACAGTAGATGTCTTTATATAGGCACGCTTACAGTCAAAAAGACAATAAGAAAGATAGAGAACCATATAGAATGACAGGTCATTAATGAGTATTACAAGGCGATGGGCTCGGAGCAAAAAAAGGTGAGGCCTTGTCCTAATTAGCTGGGTCCTAGGTAAAAACAAGAAGTGTCTCTTTCATTCTTTGGGTAAAAACCAGAAGAGTCTCCTTCTTTGTTTGAAACTGTCGTAGTTGTAACATCCCATCACTGATTATGTATTTAGTAATGAATGATCATTTGACTGTTATAGAGGCACCGTTGGAATGACATTCCACGGACATTGCTGGGACTTCTAGGCAGTATCTCGGAAGTTACAGGTGAGTAACCTAGTTGGTTCCTCAATCTTTGATTGTTTAAAATGTTGTACTGATAGTTCTGTAGAGAAAAATGATGGATATGTTAGAATTGTTTATGACTAAAATACCGGACCAAAGGTCCAAAGGAATGGGAATTTGACATTGAAGTGTTAATTGCCTGTGATTGAGAAACTTTTATGCTTCCAATGTGATAAACTGTGACTGTGAATTATTGTGAATAATTGAGAATGAATTGTCTTTCTGGATAAATTGATTGTGATTGCAATGTGATATCTTAAGATTGTGATAAATGAATTTACATGAACGATTGATTAATAACGGTTGTGACTGGAGCTGCCACCGAGAGTTACAAGCTCGACTATTGGAAAATAGCCTTATGTTTGAAAAGGGAATAGTGCATACCCAGAGGGCTCTCCTACCCCTGAGATGCGTTTATCATTTATTGAACCCGAAAAGGGACAGTTCAGAGCTAAATGCTCAATGCTTAATGCGCCCAAAAAGGGATAGTTCAGAGCTATATGTTCAACGTTTAATGCGCCCGAAAAGGGACAATACAGAGCTATAAGCTAAATGTTAATGTGCCCATTTTGGGACAATTTAGAGCCTCAGGCTCACTGATTAATGTGCCCAGATTGGGACAGTACAGGCGCTCAATCACAACATTGCAATAAAATGAAAAATGTCTCGTATACATGTATTTGTGCATTGAATTGATTTCTGGATTGGGGAAAGAGGCAACATGCCTTGTATCTATGTGATATTACTTTGTATTTTCTCTGAATATGCTATTGTGAAAATCTGTACCTTGCTATATGATATTCTGAATGTGCTATTGTGATAATCTGTACGCTATTTGCGTAATACATGAATTGAGTGAACAATCGATGATGGTTTCTCATTGAG
>JAJMLV010000003.1:49650915-49661135 GCA_027123465.1 Erythroxylum coca
CCCACTTTATTCGTAAACTTTTTCATTCATAAATATTTTAAATCACAGTATTGCAATCATCATAATCTCAATAGCCAATTGGGGCCCATTACAAATATAAAGCACTTAAGTCATAATATCTTTACATTCCACCATAAAAACCATTGTATACATATTATACAAAAATTTTGAAATTCATTATTTTACAGAAATCGCAGAATACAAATTTATACTAAAAAATAGGAAAACACTAATGTAGACGCGAATTGATCCCAACATCGATCCCTTACTTGTATGCTGTAGGGATACTCCCGTTTGCCTAACGGGGTATTCTTCTGATCCTGAAAAATATTTGCAAATTTTAGGTGAATTTTTCGAACTCAATGAGTGACCATCATCGATGGCTCACCCAGTCATATAACACATATTTCGCATTCACATCATCTCACATTTTACATTTCACACTCAATACTCTTTAATCATTCGTATTATGCATATGCAGTGCACATGAGGCCCACTTTTCATTTATTACTTTGTTATGACCGAGTGCCTAACTGTCCCATATCCATTGGATTCCGGGCTCATTACTAACTATCTCTTATTAGCTTGGGAGATATAGGGCTCATTTTACATAGTGAGCCTTAGGCTCTTAATCACTTTTGAGCTCGAGGCTCATTTTCACACGTTGAGCTTTAAGCTCTGATCGGTAGCTACTCTGGTCATAACTATCATTATATTTCATGCATTTATGAAATGGAATGCCTCAATCACATTTGCATATTCTCATTCATTCACATTCACATATCATCGGACTGTAGTCCGACATTCAACATTAGAGTTGAGTATCACTTTTTCATTTATATGCATGATCACACTTTCCTTCGGAACTAAGTCCGACATTTAACAAGCAAGTCATGTATCACATATTTTAGGGTTCTAACCCTCAATATGGGAACGGGATGTTACATTTCTCCCCTCCTTAATAAATTTCGTCCTTTAAATTCTTATCTAATTGTTCAGGAAGGCAGGGGTATTATTTCCTCATATGCTCCTCCATTTCCCATTTAACTGTTATTACTCGAATATTTTCTTCCATTTGACTATAGTCGATGAAATCACTCAGTCAGTCAATCCCTTATTTAATCATTCACTTTCTTAACTAATTCCTCAATATATTTTGGATTACTCACAATTTCACTTCTGGTATCAATAACACATATATCATATCATAATGATATTTCCTAGACATATCCATGTAACACTGTGTAAATCTGAAACATCTTTCATTGGTAATACTAACTTATAATAATTCTGTATAGACCATTTCATATCAAGCTTAGCTTATCCTTTTTCCTAACTTGAGCAGACCTTGACAGGGTGATACTCTCAGAGACATTTCATCTTTCGCTTGATAATTCACATCCCTTTAGTGTTAATACACTTAACTCTTATTTCCATCTCACTATATTTCATAACTTCAATACTGCTCTGCCAAATTCATTTGCCTTTCATGAGCCACTTAATTTCTATTATAAATTCATTTCACCCTTTTCAATATCTAGAATCAATTTTGGTCTTCATTCATTTTTAGGCTCGCTTTATTTCAATGTAAGGGCAAACGACTCTTTTGTCATATAATGCCTCATACAATACTCTAATAATATCACTGTGATAATGATTGTTATGCTTAAAGTCAATCAAAGTTGTAATTGATCTCATGTTCTTGTGAACTCCCAAAACATAACCTTTAAACATGTCTACAATAGTCAAGACTATTGGTAACTTAAACATGTAATCACTTATTTCTACACCCTTAGTCGTCAAATTCTATTTTGTTTTATTCCTAAGGATGTATATCATAGGTTGTTATTTATGCTTCTATAAAAATCTCTTTGCTCAATCATCTTTATCGGATACGCATCCTTCTCATTTCAATCACAAAGTAACATTTTTCCTATTCGAACTCTAAATTCAGATTTGTTTGCAATTCCTCACTAAGATTCATGATTATGAATCCTCAATTTGGGCTTTGTTAATCTTTTCCTGTGGGACTAATCTTAAATTTAATAGCTAATAATATTTTGATTTGCCCAAAATTCTACTCGACATTCTATGCTCTTAAGTGCACTTAGTTTGATAACCTCAATATCTAAATTTTGGCCATTTCGTTATTGAATTTTCTATTCAATACATCATATTACAACACCAGTTTTACTAGGAATTACCCATTTGCATAATCAAAATCTTCAAGTAACTCTATTCATTATCTCAGCCTTATATTCAGTTCTTTCAAAATCCATAATTACCTTACACTTTAATGACCTGAATATTTATATATATCCAAAATGTTTATGTACATATAATATCTCCACTTTCAAAACAATCACTATTGCAGCAAGATCTAAATCATATATCAAAATTCAGTTCATAAGGCTTCAATTGTCCCTATGTATGCAAAATCACTTTATAATATTGCAACAAATTACATCATAATCTCTAATAGGAAACTCTATTGTATATACTGCGAAATCTCCAAATCCAAATGGCATAATTAATATTGGGTTATAGTTCCTAAATAATTCTTTATACAATCATCACTCATACAATTTACACTTTTTTTCTCAAGTATTCAAAATGTTTTCTTTACTATTCGAGTACATTTAAAATACCATCTATAATCATAGTCACTAATTGATACAATTTTGCTTAGATCACTTTAATCTTGAATACTATACTATTGTCGGGGCATTGTTAACTCCAACAAATATAACAAAAAAATCCTTGTGCTTATGATTAGTTCTCGTAATTCCTTAAGTTAGTAATTCCTCAATGAGGTAGTATTATCGCATCAATTCTTCTAATTTGATTCGTCATCTTTTTCTTTTTCTCATTCATGTATAAAATCCTCTCTTATATGCATTTCTAACTTTCTCCTTACTACACATCATTCATCTCTTATAAAGTCATTTATGACTATTTCATTCCCCTTTTATTCTTTCCTCATTTCTATCTCATTTTCCTATTGTCATTTATCCATCTTACATATATATATTCACAATCCATTCAGAGTTATAGATGCGTATTCATCCGTAAATTTTGATCTCAATTTCCACTAATATTTTCTTACGAAGGATCATTGTAACGCCCCACTCCCGCGTGACCCGAACCCGACATCGATGGTGATATCTGAGTCTGTGCCCCGCGAGGGTGACGTGCTACATCAGTCATTCAAACTCAGTATAAATTGTTTTTTTTGTTAACACACAAAAATAACACTATGCGGAAAATCATTAACATCCATAATTGCCAGTAAATACAATGACCACAGGGGCTTTTTTTCATAAATACAAAATACTACAGTCTGTTGACTTTACAAATTGACTTCATCAGTTGTACAAAAATTCAGAAAATACAATTTTAATAGACACTAATGCAGATGCGAACTGATCCCGACCTCTTCTTTCACTCACATGCGGTTGTTATACGCCCGTTGCCTAACGGGGTATTCTTCTGGGTCCTGAAAAATAATTGCAAATTTTGGTGAGTTTTGCGAACTCAGTGAGGTGACCAGCATCGATGGTCCACTCAATTCATGCAACACATCATGTCACATAACATATACTCACATTGTTGCATATTGGATCACATTTCACAATTTTACTTGAACATAGATAAATGCACTTGAGAACAGACACTTTCACTTGAGCATAAACCATTTATACATATCATTCAGTTAGGCAGACTTAACCAAATGAATACATGCAACACTCAAGCATAACATAGTTGTATCACAATTTAACATAGAAATGAAATTAAATATTTCACGAATTCGATGCCTCGAGAATCAGGTCAATCGGATGTCGGACGGAAAAGATATTTCCAAAACACGTTCAGACCAACACACTACACGTAAATTCACTCTAGAAATTGAACATCTTAAGGGCTAAATTGAAGTCTGACCTCTTCATAACATTTGTAGATTTATGTCTCTAGTTTAATTAGAATTAAGAATCAGATCGATTGGAGCTCTATAGCTCAAGATATCTCCAAATTACTGAAGCATGTTTAGACTTTTCCAACCGGTCTGCTCACTTTGATCTGATCGACCTTTCTCAGTTTGATCTCAAAAATCATAAATTTGGTATGAAAAGATAGAGAAATGTCTTAGAAATCCAACGCTTCAAAAATCAGATCGATCGGAGGTCGGACAAAAACGTTATAGACAAAAGAGTGGACAGAGGTCGGATCAGGAGAAAAAGGCAAAAATCGACCGAGTGGTCGATCGGGCGCTCGGTCGAGCGGTGCGCTCGCTCACGCGGGCGCTCGGGCGTTCAGCTAAGCAGCCGCTTGGCCTCTTGGACGCTTAGCCAAAAAGCTGATCCGACCTCCTAACTTCTAACCCTCATCACTTTTGACTCCGAACTCTAAATTTAACAAACTTGGTACCGATGGAAAGATAAAAGACAGCTCTACCATTTTCATGAAGGACTCAAAGATGAGATCGACCTCTAAAGGGGTCAAAAATTCACTCCAAGGTGACCGATCAACAAGCTCCTCACAAACAGTACCAAAACTTGTAAACATCATACGTTTGACCCAGAACTCCAAATTTTACAAACTTGGTGTCTATGGAAAGGTAAAGGAACGATCTACAACTTCTATGAAGGACTTAAACATCAGATCGACCTCTAACGAGGTCAAAAAGTCCACACAAAGTGGCTGGTCGATCAGCTCACCTAAACAGCATCAGAACTTCTAAACCTCATAACTTTCTACTCCATTGTCCAAAAATTCCATACTTTATATCATTGGAAATATCAAAACAAAATCTTCAACTTTCATTAAGACCAATATCACAAATTCAACCTAAATCAATCTAGAAAAATTCATCAAAGTTTCAAGTCACATTCTCGGTTACTGTTCATACTGTACACATAACTCACTTTCAAGGCAAAATTTCAACCCCTTTAAGCCACAATTGGACAACACTTCCTTCACAAGAAATGTAACCAAACACCTCAGGTTTAATTCAAGCCAAAAATTACCTCAATTGCTTAACCCTATCAAAAGTTATGGCAAAAACAATGAAACATGTACAACTTCAATTTTCCAGCTCTTACACCTAAACCAAATCCTATCATGTCCATACTTGTTCCAAACCAATAAGCATCCCAATTAGTCAAGTAATTAGCCAAAATTTCATCAAGATCTTCACTTAACCATGTAGCCATAAAATGGTAGCATACACACACAAGTTTCTTCCTTTAATTTCCATTCATCTAACATCATGAAAATCAATCCAACACACATGGTGATTGAATTAAGATTAATTGTAAGTAGGGTTAATGTTAAAGTTATGCTAGAATTTGATGAATGAATGTACGGTTTCTATTTTGTTTTTTATGCTTTAAAATAGTGGATTAGTCTTAAGTTGACGATTTGTGTCACTTACATTTTTTTTCGAATACCAACTCTCTCCTCGCACCTATGCATATGATTCTACACCAATATGGGTAGGAAATCCAAAATTTCCTCAGCCACCACACACAGCCTTCCAAACACTGCCAGCTGCCAGCCTGCCACCTTGCCTTCTGCCACACCCGCCGTCCGTGCCTCCGCACGCCTCGCCGCCGGCAGATCAGGTCCGGCCGTCGCCGCCGTCTCCGATGGTCAGAATGTTGAACCTTATACACCATTAGCTTCAGATTTTTCCGATCTATCCATCCGTCCTACCGGTTTTGTCCAACAACAAAGCATTTTGCCGGGATATGGGTTTGAAAATTCGACCGCCATCGGCCTCTTGCCCCCCGCTGCTCACGCCGTCCTCACTCCGCCGGTCTCAGTCATCCAACCACTACCGCCAGCTCATGCTCTTCAGGATACCACTATTTACCTGGTCGGAGGAGGGGCAAGTAACGTCAACGGCGGTGACAAATGCGTCCTTCGTTCCCCCTCTTCTCCGATGCAGATCCACCCTCGTCGAGGGGAGACGACCACCGAGGCTGCTCCTGCGTCGCCGATGGATCCTCCGGTGCCACCTGCACCGTCGACTGTTGCTCTCGCCGGTGTGGAGATCGGACGCCCGAAGACCGCCGGCCCTCCTCCTCTGTTGAAGCTGGGATCTGTCGAAGGGGGGAGTCCTCCGCAGCCCCCCCCACACGGGCTGCAAAGTGCAGGCCCCGTCCCATGGGCTGCACGTCCAGACCCACTCTTTGGGCCATTCTGCTGGGCTGAGGGAGAAACCCTTGGCCCAAGCCTCACTCCTCCATGGACTCAAGGAGCAGCAGCCCACAGCCTCTAGTCCAACAGCTTCTGGAAATGATATTGGCATCAAGGCCACACAGCAGACCCAACAGGCTAGTCAACCGGCCAAAGGTGGAGGTAATTTTAAAACTGCACTGTTGAAAAATTCATTGACTGCTCCTGCTAGTAGTATGCATGCTAAACCTAGGAAAAACATTGGGAAGAAACCTTCTGACTTCTCTTGGGCTGAGAAAGTCGGTGTACTCACGGATTCTAATACTGGATTCCGTTTCCCGATTATGACTGGAGAGCCTCCGGAGGATATGTTTGAGCTTCCGGATGAATGTATTGATGAGAGTTTACACCAGTGGACTCGTTGTCTGGTTGGATTTTTTCCAGGGCATAGCATGCCTTTTCCGGCTATGCGGATTCTCGCTACGCGTACTTGGAAGACCCTAGGTTTTGAGGATGTCATCTCCACTGGCACGGGATTCTTTTTATTTCGCTTCCAGTCTGAGGA
This sequence comes from Erythroxylum coca, assembly GCA_027123465.1. NCBI lineage: Eukaryota > Viridiplantae > Streptophyta > Magnoliopsida > Malpighiales > Erythroxylaceae > Erythroxylum > Erythroxylum coca. The sequence continues at coordinate 49,657,658 of JAJMLV010000003.1, forward strand.
AGCTGCACAGGCTGTTCTCGAGCGGGGCCCGTGGCTTTTCGGCGGAAAAGCCATCGTGCTTCAACAGTGGCACCCGCACTTTGACTATGATAAATCCCGCGTTTCCCGTATCCCTGTTTGGGTCCGTTTATATGGGTTGCCATTTCCTTTATGGAATGAGCGTAGTCTCGGCATCATTGGCCACCGGATTGGGCAGCCTCTTCTTTGTGACCGACATACCTCCGCCCGCACCCGTCTGGGTTTCGCTAGGCTATGTGTGGAGATCTCTGCCGCTTCTGAGCCGGTTCGCGAGATTGCCTTCCGATGCAAGTTGAGTCCCGAGCCGATTCGCATCCGAGTGGAGTATGAGTGGACACCTCGGCGATGCTCCACCTGTCACGTATTTGGACACTCATGTGCCCCTCCTCAGGCTACTACTGCACCACCTGCTGCTTCACCAGTGCCTCGAGGGGCGTCACCGGTCCCTGCGGCTCCCCAGCCTGTTTCTGCTCCCCCTCCGGTCGCACCTCTGGTTGTTGACCCGGTTCAGCTTCCAGCATCACCGGTAGCTTCCCCAGTGTCTAGAGTTGTGCTACAGAGCCCTATCCAGGATGACTCGGGATCCTTAGTTGCTCCTGACATCATGACTACAGTTCAGACTTCTTCAGCTCTATGTCGCCCTGACCCTGCACAGGTGCGCATTAGCCCGCATCAGACGCCTAGCCCAGCGATTTCTACAGCGCTGAGTCCCACCCCTAGCAGGATGCCTTGTCTTCTGAGTACTGAGGCCTCCATTCCTAGTACCAGTCATGGCTCACGATATGCTTGCGTCTTCGGAGACTTTTTGCTTGGTGACTCGCCTATTCCTATCCGGGGGTTGACGGGTGAGGGCGTCAGTGAGGGGACTCCCCCCTCTCTTTGATTTCTGCCGACCTGGTTATATTCCATTTCCTATGATAGGAAGTTGGAATATTAGGGGCCTTAATGGTCCTCACACTCAGCGAGCAGTTAGAGATTGGATTCGACATTATGATCTTAGTTTGGTGGGTCTCTTGGAGACCAAGGTAGTTTCTCCCTCCCTAGCGGGGGTAATTTCGGCTACTTGTCGAGGATGGGATTCTTTGAGTAATGTGACGGATCAAGTAGCATGTCACATTTTGGTATGTTGGGATCCAAGTCTGTTTGAGGTACGGCATTTGACGTCCACTCTTCAGGGCATTAGTTGTGAGGTGACCCGATGGCGAGAGGGTACTGTTTTTGGCCTTACAGTAGTCTATGGTTCCACAGATCCGGGTACTAGGAGAGAGCTTTGGGATTTTCTCCGCGGTCAGGCCGCCGGATTTATTTCTATGCCTTGGTTGGTGTTGGGTGATTTTAATGCTATTCTGAGTCATTCAGACCAAGTCGGCGGAGATATCGGGTGGTATCGACATATGGATGAGTTTGGGGAGTGTTTACGTGATGCTGAGTTGCTCCGACTGCCTTACCGGGGTCTGCGTTATACTTGGCATAATGGTCGGCAGGGACAGGATTCTATCCTCAGGCGTTTGGATTGGAGTTTTGGCAACTCCGCATGGTTCACCTCATGGCCTAGTACATTTACCGAGGTCCTCCCACGTGACGTCTCAGACCACAGCTCTTTAGTGGTTCAGTTTGGTTCCCCGCGACATCGGCCTCCCACTCCTTTCAAGTTTCTGAAATGTTGGGCAGATCATCCCCACTTTTTAGAACTTGTCAGGAGGGTTTGGGCTACTTCAGTGCGAGGCGACCCGATGTTCTGTTTGACTCATCGTTTAGGTCTGCTCAAGAGAGAGCTGAAGTCTTTTCATTTTCGGGACTACAACCATATTTCCAGCAGGGTTAGGGAGGCACGGACCCAGTGGGCCTCCGCTCAGGTAGCCCTTGATGCTTCACCGCACTCGACAGATCTCGGTCTTGTAGAGCGTCACCTCGCTCGACAGTATTACCGACTGCAGCAGGATGAGGAGTCATTCTATCGACAGCGATCCAGGATTCAGTGGCTTGCTCTGGGGGACCAGAACACTAGCTTTTTCCACAGATCATTGATTCATCGCCAGGTCCGAGGTCGGGTACATGGACTGGATGATGGGACTGGTACGTATATTACAGATCAGGGAGCCCTGGGGCAGATGGCGGTGGATTATTTTCAGGGTATTCTCTGCTCTCCTCCCTCGCCTTCTTCAGCTGATGCTGCTCGTTTTTTCACCCGACGTATCCCGGAGGATATGGTTCAGTCACTAGTGGCTCCAGTTTCCGACGAGGAGATCCGTCACGCCTTATTCTCCATTCCGGAGGATAAGGCTCCGGGGCCTGATGGTTACACCTCTTTCTTCTTTCGGAGGTGTTGGGATATTATAGGGGCAGATTTCAGAGCAGCGGTGCGGTATTTCTTCTCTTCCTCGGTTATGCCTCGCTGGGTGAATTCTACTAGGATTACCTTGGTTCCCAAGGTGGAGAGTCCACAGACTTTGAGTGACTTTAGGCCGATCTCTTGCTGCAATGTCCTTTATAAGTGTATCTCAAAGGTCATTGCAAATCGGTTTAAGGTTGTCTTACCAGAGGTGATTGGGAGAGCTCAGATGGCGTTTGTCCCGGGCAGGCAGATTGCAGATGCGATTCTTCTTACCCAGGAGTTGATGCACGATTATCACCTAGATCGCTCACCACCACGGTGCGCTATCAAGGTTGATATTCGTAAGGCTTTTGATACAGTCAGCTGGGAGTTCATACTACTGGGATTGAGGACCATCGGAGTTCCTGATAGCATGATCAGATGGATTGAGGTATGTCTTCGATCTGCACATTTCTCGGTAGCTCTCAATGGATCACTTCATGGTTATTTTGCTGCCACACGGGGGGTGCGACAAGGGGATCCCCTCTCTCCTTATCTGTTTGTATTGGCGATGGAGGGGCTAGATGGGATACTACGCGAGGTGACAGCATCTCCGGGTTTTGGCCATCACTGGCGGTGTAGACAGCTTTCCCTCACTCATCTCTGTTTTGCGGATGATTTGATGATTTTCAGTCGTGCAGATTCCGATTCTCTTGAGATCATCCGGCAGGCTCTGACTATTTTTGAGAGGGTTTCTGGATTGGCCATGAACTCGGATAAGAGCCGAGTCTTCTTTTCAGGGATCCCCGAGGAGGAGGTTTCCTCTTTACAGAGTGTCCTCGGGATTCAGATTGGTGCCCTCCCGATCCGGTACCTGGGTGTCCCACTTATCACTACACGACTGAGGCATGCAGATTGTCTTCCTTTGGTGGAGAGGATACTTTCCCGGATTCGGCTGTGGACTTCAGCCTCTCTTACCTATGCGGGTCGGTTGCAGCTTATTCGATCTGTACTCTTCTCTATACAGGTCTATTGGTCCGGTATGTTTCTACTACCTACTAGTATCACCCGCCGCATTGAGAGTATTCTGTCAGCTTTTCTCTGGAGGGGTACTTCTTTGTCCCACACTGGGGCTAAGGTGGCATG
>JAJMLV010000003.1:49718658-49728983 GCA_027123465.1 Erythroxylum coca
TGTGACCTGAAACTTTGATGATTTTTTTAGGATTGAATTGGATTGAATTTGCTACTTTGGTCTTCATGAAAGTTGAAGATTTTTGTGTTAGCTTTCTAACGCCACTAAGTATGAATTTATTTGATGTGTAGATTGAAAGTTATGGTCTGTTAATGTTCAAATGGTAATTCAGTCCAAATTGTGTTTTGGTGTGCAATGCTCTAAGTGAACAGGTTTTGTGCTATTTATGTTCTGGTATTTATTTGGGACTGTTAGTGGTGAAATTGGCTTAAGTGACCTTCTGGAAAGTTGTAGAGGATTGTTGTAGCTTTCTAATGAGGTATTTTGTGTGAATTTTGGATGTAAGGATTGTTAGACATAAATTTGTAAAGTTTTGTTATGGTTTAGGTTAAATGCTGTTTTCTTGGACAGCCACAGTAATGGGAGATTTTAACCTAGTTAGAGATGGAATTGGGTGCTAAGTTCTTCTTGAGAATTGTAGTACATTGTCTAAGCTTTTTATTGCTATATGGTATGTAATTTTTCGATAATGGGTTGGAAAGTTATGAATTTTGAAAGATTGGGTTTCTGTTGAGAATGATTTGGATAGGCTGAAGCTTTGATTGAGAAATTGAGTTGTTTAATGATGGAATTGGCTTTCAGTTTGTTCATGAAAGATGTAGCATTTGTTTTTCTCTTTTTATTGATATAAAATTTGGAATTTTTGACAAAGAGGATGAAAAGTTATGATTTTTGGAAAAATGTTGTTCTGTTGTGGCAATTTTGTAATTTGGCAGAAGTTTTGAGTGCATTTTTGACACCCTTAGAGGTGAAATTGGATTTTTCACTCTTCATGAAACTTGTAGGATTTTTCATGATCTTTCCAATGAGACCAAGTTTGTGATTTTTCAATGTCTGTGCTAAAAGTCATGAATTATGGAAAGAGGGAAGGTTTAAAAAGGATTTTGAGAAAATTAAAAAAAAATGAAAATTGGTCAGTCATCGCCCTCGCGAGGGCGAGGATTTTACAGCGTCCTCTCGAGGGCGAGGATGCTGTCCTCGCGAGGGCGACTGTATACATATATTTTTTTTTTATTTATTAATTAATTATTATTTGATTATTTGTGATTATGTGACCTAATTGCTTCTTTGGTCAATTACTTTTCCGTCTGACGTCCGATTGACCTGATTCTCGAGGCATCGGATTAAGGAGATATTTAATTTCATTTATTTTTGAAATTGGAAATTTTTAGAGATGAAATTGACGAGGATCGGTTAGGTCGAAGTGAGGGGTCCAGGAAATAATTTTTTTGATTCGAGTTTTATTGATAATTGGACCTATAGAGGTCCAAATAGAGTGATTTTAGTGTCAATGGGTTTCTAATTTTTAGAGGAAAATTTGGTGATGGGAAATTGTGCAATAGTGCCGGGAATGTCACGAACATGCATTGTACTCATTTTAATCGCTACATGTGCTTTATTCAATATTTCTGATTGCCAATTTGATAATGTTTGGATATTTGGACTGTTTTAGAGACGCTTTTGGAACGTCAATTCACAGACGTTGCCGAGACTTCTAGGCTTTAGCTTCGGAAGCAAAGGTGAGTAACCTAGATGGCTCCTCAATTATAATTTGTTTATATTTTGCACTTATAACACTGTGGAGAATAATGGTGGGACTGTTGCGCTTGTTTATGTCTATATTCCGGACCGAAGGTGCCCGATGTATGTGGGAGATTATGACATAGAAGTATTATCTGTTTGTGAATTTGTGACTTACGTGTCTCTGATGTGATAAATTATGATACTTGAATGGATTGTGATACAGTTACTGCCTAATTATGACATGTGGATGAATTGTGATACAATTACCGTTAAATTGGGACATATGCATTTTATACATGAATGCATGATTAGATAATGGCTGTTGCGACTGGAGCAGCCACCGAGAGCTAAAAGCTCAACGTATTAGGCCTTGAGCCCACACTGATTCAGAGTCACAGGCTCACCGATTAATGCGCCTATACTAGGACAGTTCAGAGCCTCAGGCTCACCGATTAATGCGCCCATATTGGGACAATTTAGGCGCTTGGTCACAACACCGAAATAAATTGAAAAGGGTCACATGCGCATTACATATGCATTGGATTGCACTTCTTTGAATGAATGAAAGGCTAACTGCCTTGTGATTCTGTGGTAATTTCTGAATGTGAATTGGGAAATAACTGTCTTATGTTTGAATGTTTTACGAATTCAATTGGTTATAGATGTTTCAGCGAATGAAATGTGGCACATTGTCTATGTTCAAGTGCAATTGTGCAATGTGCTTAAATATGCAACAATGCGAAAATATATGATATGTGAATTGATGTATTACATGACTTGAGAGAACCATCGATGATGGTTCCTCACTGAGTTTGCAAAACTCACCCAAAATTTGCAATTATTTTTCAGGACTCAGAAGAATACCCTATTAGGCAACGGGCGTATGACATCTGCTGGTTAATGAAATAGAGTAGTGGTCGGGATCAGTTCGCCTCTGTATTAGTGTATTTTTTTATTTTCTAAAATATTGTATTAAGATTAGGTCAATTTATAAAGTCAACAGACTGAAATAAATTGTATTTATGAAAAGGACCCCGAGGCCATTAAGTTGTTTATGTAAGTTGTCTTCCGCATGAATTATAATGTGTGTGTGTATGTGTTAAAGTAAAAAATGAAAATTTGTACTGAGTTTTGACTGAGTGATGTAGCACGCCACCCTTGCAGGGCACGAATTCGGATATCACCATCGATGTCGAGTTCGGGTCATACGGGAGTGGGGCGTTACATATGCTCTCCTAGTTTCATTCCAAATAAATTTCAATTTCAACTTCAAATTTTCCCCAAAATTCCAATGGCTTAAAATAATAAATCCTAAAATCATGTATCTAATTTTCCAGTGCCATTAGACAGTCATTTCCAGTAACTGTAACCAATCAGTCAGCCACTTGACAATTTTTTGGTCCAGAAAATTTCTCCGAAATTTTTCAAAAAAAAATCTAAAATTCTCCCAAAATTAAAAACAAACAAAGACCTACTCCAATTAACTTTTCAAGCATAAAAATTATATTTTTCACAAAAATCATATTTATGACCAAAATACCGGGAAATGTCATAAATGCATATAGAATCATTTACATGTGCAAAATTCTTTATTCACTTGTATGCGTATGCATGAACATATCAAGGCAAATTTTTAAACGTTCATGTCCCATTCTAAATTACTATTCTACCCTTTCCATCAGTGATGGGATGTTACATTGAGTGTTTAATCATTTGATATATTCACTAAAGGTTCTTGCAAACCATGCCTCGGTGGGAGGTCACATTTGCTACCAATGAGTGGACTTATCCTTAAGGAGACCTAAACTATGCAAGACCTAGGATTCATGCTCTCTGGTAGGGAGTAAAACTTCACCATATGCAAATGGGCCATCTATAGGAGACCGTGGACCCTCATATAAGCATCCTCACCTATTTAATCTTTCTAGGCTTTAAGTTTTAATCAATACCATCTTATCTAGATGGAATTTATTATACATCCTACATTGTTTCATTATATATCTCATACATAATAAATGCATTGCAAGGCTTAGGGTTGGTAATTTTCTAAATGACATGGAATCACATAATGTCACATATTATTTGCATTCATTTATCCATTCATCATATAAACAAATAAAGCCTCTTTTAATTGTCCATCCTAGAACACAAAAATAATTACAAGCCTTTTAGGCCCAAAATATTCTTCTTGGACTTGGATCTTCCACTTCGAACTTTTCGCTCATATGACCAGACCCATTTGGTAAAAAAATGTAATAAAATTTTATAAAACCGAATTTTGTTACTTTGAAAACAAAAAATCCAGCACTAGATTTTTAGTAAAACTGAATCTTTGTCATAACAAAAAATTTAAGCACTTGTTTTCATTAAAACCGAAACTTGTTCCATTAAAACAAAAGCCAGTAATATGTTTTTTTATCAAAACTGAAATTTGATTCATCGAAACAAAAATCCAGCATTTGTTTTGACATCAAAATCAAACTTGATTAATTGAAATAAAAATCCAGCATCTTGGTTTTCACAAAACCAAAACTATGCAAATTCACAAAAGGATACACTGAAACTATTACTTCTTCATTTCTTCAATCTATGACTGCTTCATCTTCATCATTACATCAGCATGTACATTTTAAAATTAAAAAAAATAGAAAAATGAAGCCAAAGAGGAAACATGGTGATGATAGACCACCCTCTTTGCTACAAACCAAATGAAGAAATCTCACATGGTAAATATATCTTCTATGAACAACCAAAAGAGCCAAACATACACCATATATATTTCTATCATATAAAAATATGCAACATACAAAAAAATAATTGCCAAACTATGCATCACATATAAGAATAGATATCATGTATAATAAAAATGGCTCTGATACCAATTGTTGGATTGGAAATGAAAACATGCAAGATTTAGTTAAACTATAGATTTCAAAACTTTTTAGAAATCATAACACAGCGGAAGCAAGATAACCCAATCAATATGTCAATCCATACATGATACGATATAAGGATAATATTTAACATAAGAACAAGATGGTAGAAATATTATCGACTCCTTCGCTACAACTTTAACTCCTCACTGTGCTATTCTATCCTTGGTAATGTATCCTCTCCAAAGTGATGTATCGTCTTCTTCTTGTTATTGTTTCCTCTTCTCGATATTGTATCCTCAACCAATCCGATCTACCATTTTTTCTTCTTGGACAACTTGGTTAACGAGATCCTTTGGTGGGAAAGGAGAAGAAAACTTTGAAGGAGATTTTTCTTAGAAGAAAGAGGCCAAAGATGAGACATTTCTCATGCAAATTTTGACTTAGACATGTATGAAAGGAGAGAGAGTCCAAAAATGCAACAACACCTCTCTTTCACCTTGTCAATTTTGGTTATGCATGAAGAAAAGAAGAGAAGAGCATCCAATGCATCACACCTTTCTTTAATCAAACATAAAGAAGCCAATAAATGATACTCTTCTCATTTGTTTTAAGATGGCTATATGAAAAGACCAATAACCTAAAATGACATGACAATTTCAGTTTTAGTGATGAAAGAAGGAATATCATCCATCAAATACACCTCTTTCATCTTTAATCAAATGAATGCTAAAAAGGTTACATAACATGCTATCATTAAAAGACAACCATTAAACCATTTAATGGTAAGATCATAACTCCCTTTAATGATGATAATGCATGATAAATACCATCTTTATTTAGCAATTCAATGCTAAATGTGCAGCTACACATTCATCCATTAAAAACCAAAATTCCCTTTCATTTCTTTAAGAATTTTTTAAATATAATTAATCAACTTAATTAAATTAAACCAAAGTCTAGCTCATTTCTAAATGTTCATTTGGGCTTCTAATTAACCATTAATTAGAGCATGCCTAACATTCAATCATGGGCTTTAAAACCTCTATTTATATTTCTTATTTTGTTTGATAACCTTTGTTAAAGCTAAGTGGGGAATCTTACTAGACTTAGATAATTCAAGCTCTAATAAGCTCAGAATTAATATAATCTCTTTAGAATTAATTCTAGCTTATTAACTAAGTGTCATTCCACTAAAGACAATTAATTGAACTCTTGAATTACCAAATATTATAAGAACACATATTTTAAATAATATGTCTAATTGCAAACCCTATTATGAACCTTATTATAGCCATCCGCACAATAAGAGGTAAAATTATTGTTTTGTCCTTATATTAGTTTTTCCTTCTAAATCTCTCATTTTACTCTATACGGTGATTAACACACAAGATCTTATCTTGGTGTTAAGACTTGACGAGTAGCTTATCCATTAAACTCCTGACATCAGTTTAATCACCAATCTCCATAAAACATCTAGAAGTGATGATATCACTATAAACTCTTTATTTGAGTGAATGTTCCCTGATATAGTTTCAGTTAATAATTTCAACATGTAGACACTTGATTAATACTCTGTAAAAAATCCAGTCCGATCATATCAAGAATTATAATGAAATACATATGAGTTCACCACTCATTAAGATTGTGGTCCATAATAAACAAATGCTAAAATATATGTTTTAAGACTAAAGTAACGGCCTACTTTATTCTTGAAAATATACTTGATTCTAGATTCATTTAATAATGTCATTATCAATAGTCAACTACTATCATGATATGAAACTCATCATTTCTTTGAAGTAAACTTCTTTACTTACATGGAGATAAATCGCAACACTATAGTGTAAACCATAATCAAGCGACCAACTTGATTATTCAATTGTGAATCGATTAATTTAGATTCTAATAATATACAAGTTTCCCATACATCTTCATGTATATGTATATTATTAACAAAAGAATCTTGGTTTCTTATGACTAGTTATATTATGTTTATACAAATAAAACCAAAGTCTTTTGTTTTATTAATAATAATATTTTCATTACAAAACTGTAACTAGAAGAAAATTAAGTTACATGTAAATATACTTGCTTTCCAGGGCACTATATTTACATAACTCCAACAATTTTAGCATATTAAGGACTCATACATTAATGATTTGATTTGTCAATGTATTTAAAGCATGTGAGGATTCAACATTTAGAATGTCCTACAAGTATGAAGGTATTTGTTTAGAGAAAAATGATTATGTATACCTCGTAATTCTTTAAGAAAGTTGCTTATAAGAGAGTCACATAAGGGAGACTTGTTAGGACACTTTAGAGTTAAGAAGACTCTACGTGTATTGAGTGAGCAATTCTTTTGGCCACATATGAGGAAAGATATATAAAGAGTGTGCAAGAGATGTATTATTTGTAGGCAATCCAAATAACTCTATAGTATATATACACCTTTAACTATACCAAGTAAATCATAGGTAGATCTTTTGGTAGATTTTATTTTAGGGTTACCTAGTTCATAGGACTCGTAAGGATTCAATTTTTGTAATGGTGGACATGTTTTTGAAGATGTCATATTTCACCACATGTTATAAAACCAATAATGAATCCTAAATTTTTAAATTATTCTTAAAAGAGATTATTAGATTGCATGAAGTTTTTAGAACTATAGTGTCAGATAAGGATGTTAACTTTTTGAGTTACTTTTAAAAGAGTTTATGAGGAAAATTAAGGAGTAAGTTATTGTTTACTATAACTTGTCATTCATAAACTGATGGTTAAAGTAAAAGTCTTTAATAGGACTCTAGGGGCATTATTACATGTTACTATAGATAGCAATTTTAGGACTTAGGAAGAGTTATTGTCTTTTATTAAATTTTTCTTATAACAAGATTATCCGTAGTGATATGGATTTTACACCATTTGAGATTGTTTATAGGTTTGACCTATTACATCTTTTAGATCTTGTGCATATAACTTTAGGCGAACAAATTACCTATTGGTGAAGAAGTTTTATGAGAGGGCAAAGCTAAGAATTAAGAAGAGGACCCAACAATAAATTAAGAAAGTTAATAAGGTAAGAAAGGAAATGATATTCGAACCTAGAGAATGAATTTGGATACACCTGTAGAATGAGATGTTTCCAAACAAACAGAAATCTAAGTTACAATTAAGAGGGGATAGACCATTTCTAATTATGAAAAGAGTGAATAATAATAATATATATAAGATCAACTTGCCAGGTGATTATAGTGTTCATTCTACTTTTAATGTGACAGATTTATCTCCTTTTGACTTTATAGAGGAAGATGTTGATTTGAGGAAAAGTTCTTTTGATGTGGGGGAGAATGATGGGAATCAAGCATCTACTACTCAAGTATAGAGAGTTTTTGGAGATCTATTGAAGGATATTAAAGAATAGATGACACGAACTAGGGTAAAGAAGGTCAAAAAGTCCTCAACGATTTAATGACGGATCTCTATGCAAGGAGTGAAGCTTATCTAATTTTGGAGGTTGAAGTTAGACATATTATAATGATTCAAATAAAGGAGTAAGTTGAAGAATTATAATTACAAAACATAACCAACATCAATGTTACATTGTTGTTAGAGTGCAAAAGAAGTTGAATGTAACTAGTGTCGAAGTCATAATTGTAATTAAACTATTTTTTTTAGATTTTGTGGACTAGAGTTCCAAAATAAAACTGCTATTGGATTTTAACATATAATCGATGTTGAACTTGTCTTTAATTTTTCATATTCTTGTCTATAACAAAACAGGTGCCAATTATAGTCCAAGACTAGCATCAATCTTGTATTATTTACAAATAAAGTTTTGCTATTTTGATAAGATTTTGTTATTTTGACTATTTATTTCCTTTTAGAGCTTTAATTTTTAGGGATTCATACATAAAAGAGGCTTAAGGATAATTATATTTGGGAATTATTATGTTATTAGTAATTTACTGAACCATTGCAGAGATTTATCTTCTATCTTTTAGAGTGCTTTTGCTTAAGTTCCCTAAAAACTTTGATCTTATCTAACTTATTAGTTGCAATCAAATCCTTTCTTTTCTAAATTGAGGTTATTTATATCCTTCTTTTGTGTGTTTTTATATTTGATTTCATAGATTAACTTATTTTTGATAGTCTAGTCCTAGCTAGGACCTATTATATTGATATCAGTCATTAGTCTTATTAATAAAGGTCGTTTAGAATTTGGTGGAGAGTGATGATAATCAAACATTTACCACTCAAGTACAGAGAGTTGATAGAGATCCATTGAAGGATATTAGAGGACTAATAACATAGAGTAGGGAAAAGAAGCCCCCAATAGCTTAATGGTGGATCTTTACATAAGGAATGAGGTTTTGCTGCCTTTAAGGATCAAAGTTATACCTATCATAATGATTTAAGTGTTGAGCAAGGTGAAAAATTGCAATTACAGAATGTAATTAGCACTGAACTTTAAGGATAATCAGTATCAGTTTTTTATTATTGCTATAATGGTGAAGAAGTCAAATGAAATTAGTGTCAGATTCATATTTGTAACTAGCATTGATCTTTTGTGAGTTTTTGTGGACTAGATTTTCAAATCAAAATTGATGCTAGAGTTTAATATATAAACAACGTGAAGCCCATCATTAGTTTTACATAGTTTTTTACATAATAAAATTGGCTAGTCGTGGTCTAAGATAAACAGCATTCTCGTATTGTTTACAAGTATGATTTTGTTATTTTGAAAGGATTTCATTATGTTGCATGCTTGTTTCCTCTTATAACTCTAGTTTTTAGTTTTTCATGTTTATAAAAGGTTTATGGATGATTTTAATTGGGGATTATTATACGATTGATTTATCAAACCATTTGGGATATTTTCTTCCATCTTTTAGAGTGCTTTTACTCAAAGTTCTCTAAAAACTTCAATCGTATCTAACTTGTTAGTAGCGATCAAAGTCCTAGGATCTTCTAACTCTCAATCCTTTCTTTTCTAAAGTTTGGTCATTCATATCCTACTTTTGTATGTGTTTATGTTCAATTTTGTGATTAACATGTTTTTGATAAAATGGTCCTAGGTCTTATCATATTGATTCAAATTTCACTAGCCCTATTAGTGAGAGTTATATCAACACAACCTCGTCTGCTGTATATAGCACAATGTTCTTAACTGCTTATGCCTATAAAACTTCCTAATCGAGCTAGTTTATTTCTTTTAACTTTTTCTTCTACAACCCTTCAATATGCCAATAAATCCTTTAGTCTCTATTGCCATAGTCTGAAATTTGCAGTTCCATTGAATTTTCTCACTTCATATCTTGCAAGTAAAGTTATTGTCACCTCAACTATATTTTAATACCATTTGTTGAGAAATAAGGTGTATCCAATAAGGATAAGGTACAATGAAGGAAAACAAATAAGAAAAATAAAATAAAAATTTGATGAGATTTGCCAGTTGGATATGCTTATATCCTAGGGAGCCAAGATCGGTTGATTTCACTATATTGATTAATAATTCACTTAGTGGACATCACAAATTTTTATATATAAACCAGGTTTTCCCAAATATAGTTTATTGTAAATTCTAGTTGGTATAATTCTATGCAACTTTCCCCTACCCAACTCAATCTAATTTAAACATGACTCTAACAAGTCTTAGAATCTTTGTGAAATTCACCAAAAACACTACAAAAAATGTAGACAATCTGCGACGCTTGACTAAGTATGTTGGGCCCGAGCCCCGTAACCCGAATCCCGAGGCGACCCCTCGGGCTGCGCCCCAACGAGCGAACCGAACCGTCGGACCCGATCCCAACATTTCGCATAACAATTCAATTCGTACATGCAAATTATAACAAAATCATACGC
>JAJMLV010000003.1:49757460-49777000 GCA_027123465.1 Erythroxylum coca
GTTGTCAATGAATGCATGTACACTTATTTTTGTGCAAAGATTCAATATTCATGTGCATATATGCTAACATTATGCATGAGCAAGAAAAATAGATTTCCTTAATCTCTCTTTGAGCTTACATGCATTGAAATTATAGGTCCTAACCCTTAATATGAGGACGGGATGTTACAATGATAATGTTATAAATATCTGGTGTCATATATGACTATGTTGTTAAGTTAATTTCTTTGTTCAACAGAGGGTAAATATTATAAAATTAAAGGAAACTTTGTCGAAATTTGTATAAATTCTAGTTGATTTATAACATTTTATTCCTATACAGAAAAAATCTATGAACATGAGACCTACACTCTGTCAGCTTTTTTTGCACACACACTAAGAAGCATGACGTTGTGACATTCGTCAACACTCAATGTAGAGAATTAAATGTATGTGAAATTTATGATTTAATATTAATGCTTAATAATTATCACTTATTAATATAAACATTACCTTTTAACAGGGCCAAATACAAGAAAGTATTCAGCAACTGCCTCGGCAGTCTGAAAATATTGATGAGACTCAAAATTATCTTCATGTAGTGGATGGTAAGGATCGTCGTGAAAGGATATTCGACTTAGGTTCATATGTGAACATGTGTCATTCGCAATCCTCCACGTCCAGTACAGCAACATCTAGTAGGCGGTCAACAACCAATGAAGCCAATGAGTTTCGGAACACAGTGCAAGCATTGCAACTCAGTTACAGCAGACGATGGAGTACATGGCTCAGTTCCGTAATGAGTTGAAGAAGAGGGGTAACACCTCATCGCATCAATCAAAGTATCCACGGTCACCAAATCAATAGTATACTTGTAGTCATTTCATTTGAATTACAAATACTTATTATGTACAATTTAATGTTTTTATTATCAATTAAAATAATTTTAACTTTATATCATTAATTAACTTTCTGTTTAAACAAATTAAATGTTTAAACAAATCAAACTATTATGCACAGATAATTCACAACTATTTAAATTATGCAGCAACCATAAGATTAATGACTGAATTTTTTAAAAAAATATTTAAATATTTACCGATGGAAAAGATAAGTACATCAGTAAAATCAATTATATTTACCAACGGAACACAACAAATTGTCAGTAATATTTTCCAATTTTATTGACAGGATTTGTCACAAAAAAATCGTCGGTATAATCACCGATGGAACATTCTTAACTATCAGTAATGTTGTAATAAAATTATCAACGGAATAACCAATACCAATTGTACATCAGTCGATGGAAAAATCTTAACCATCAAAAATTTACCGACAGTCGACTGAACAAACAACTGTCAGTATATTCACCGACGGTTACATGAAACTTCCATCGATTTTTGTTATTCGTCGGAAATTATTACCTATAGCCGTTTTTACGATGTCTTTATCTGTCGGAAAATTCCGTTGCCAATCTGACTTTCCAACATAATCTTTGAGTTTTCCGTTGATGATATTCGCCGTCAAACCACATTTTTCTTGATGTGAACTTCAACAATACGTAAGGGCTCAAGCTTCAAGCTTAGTCGTATGATCCCTTGCTGGAGTAACTGTAGTAATGCTCTGTAGATGATGTCCTTTTGTTCCCCAGAGTAATGATATGGACAAACATTGATTGTATCCATTCCATTCCCAAGTTTAATCACGTGATCTTGTGTTCTTTTCGGGGTAACTACATGGGTTCTTGGAATAATTACCAAAGCTCTACAATAATGCTTAAAGCTCGTCTATGAATGACGTTTGATCCTCTAGACTCATATGTTGCAACTGACGTTCTACGGAGTGAGTTAACTATAACATATACAATCCTTCCACTCGTGCCCCTTTCAACGTCTTGTTAGCCCTGTTTTAGACACCATCTTCGTTCCCTACCTCCCATTACCCGACAGTGTTACCAACTATCCTTCTCGGGTGAATCTGACGGTTCCCGTCTTGGAATTGCATAGGACGTCGTTAATGGTAATTAATCATTACACCCCTAAGACGACGAGGATGTGATCCTCTGGCCCCCTTCTTCTTCCACATAAATGGATGACTTAAATTCAATAAGACAGGGTAGGGACAGCAGCTTCCCAGTGCAGTCATCGAGGGGTCTGTCACAAAGCACACTCCTGCATGCTCCATATCAGCCCATCATACCTTTGATGGCAGCAGGCAGCAGCTCAACCTGAGTCCCCTTTCCCCATAATAATTTGGATTCCCAAAATATCCTCTAATCGAAGTTCATCAAACTCATTACAAGCTATAAGTACATCGACCAAACATTTTTCTTCTCGTAGAATTTCCTCTCTTTCAAAGTGGGAGCATTAATCTGGACTTCTTAAAGTGTTTGCTTTTTCTTGCTAGGACATTGACAAAACCTTTACTTGGGAATTGTCAGATGTCTCATCAATAAACAAATGGCTACTTTCTGAGCCCTCAAATACTTGAAAAGAAGAGGGTATGCTCATCATTTTGATTTTAAAGTGTAAAATATTTTCGCAACTTTGTCAAACTCTTATGGCCAATCTATTACCTGGAAAGTTTTCTAATGCACAGGATCGCCTAGCAATCGTATAATGTCTTTCTTTTTTTGGGGAAGATAATCGTATTACTTATAATTGTATGAATGAATGTTTTCGGGGATGCTAAACCAAGAATAGTATGATATTGAGGCAAATGTTTGCCTGAAAATCATTTTTGATGTAGCATTTTCATTTGATTCACTGTAACATTAACTCACTACAACAGGAGGAGCCAAACACATTACTAAGAAGCCAATATACAGTGTCATTTACAATTAAAACTTGAGAGCACAGTAGCTCCAAATCTTTGCATTACCTCAAGTAAAGTAAAATATGGACTCATGCACCTTTTTGAGGCAATGTTTCAAATGCAGAAACAGTGTTCTCGAACTTAATCCGATGCAAAGGAGCACCACTCTGCTTTATAGCACACGCTGTCTTGTCTTCAAGAGGGCATCGTGCTTTTAACATGGAGAAGACATGGTTATTCAACCTTCTTGCTTTCTTCATTGCCTCCAATAGGGTTTCCCATCCCTATACAAGAGCGTTCAATCATGAAAAATCAACCAAAGAATCACCTCATATTCCAGAATGCATTTTATGATACAGAGCAGAGAAAAATGTTTGTGAAACATGGCACAGTGATGTTCTTGTGAGAGTCGAAGAAAATTTGCCATACCTTGAATGGTTGTGCAAGTGATGCAGCCTCCACCTCAGCAACATTGAGGACTTGATATGAAAAATCAAAGAGCTCAAAATGTAGCTGTTGCCCGAGTAAGTATATTACTGTACAACCACCCCAAGCAACAGAATCACCCAGTACTTCATAATTGTTGGATGCTGCTTGAACGGACTCCTCCAGATATCCCTAAAATAGAAGATCATACATTATAATAATGAAAAGATTACCTAATTTACGTGCTATCAGGCCAGATGAGTTTATTAGCCACGATATACTGGTGATAGGACTTCTTATATTGAATAATTATTCCCAGCTGTTACTTTCCACTGAGTAATACACCTATGCATACAATAAATCCACATCCCCAATCAAAAGGGATGAAGTTATAACGCATCTTTTACTTGAAGACATCAATTTTAGTATGAAACTATTAAAAAAATAGTAAGTTTCAAAATGTCACTCTTATGCTTAGTAATGCTGTACATTGACTAAAACGGATTAAAATTTCTTTTAGGTACCTAAGTCAAATATACGAAAGAAACAGATAAATGAAATATTTTTGTCAAAGAACCAAGTCTAACTACAAAATAACATTGAAAATAGATGATGAAAGGTTGAGCCTTACAATTTGAAGGCCACTATATATACGGTAGAAATCCTTTGAAGTTGTTATGTCAACGAATCCTGTCTTGGGAGCGGCACTCCATTTACTGCAATACTTATCCAGCGCTGCACTAGTGAAAGCAAGGGCATATTCCAGTACACTGCCAGTATTCATGTTAGCCTTGTACAGGAGATCTGCACACAATGGAAAACAATTATAAACTGAAATCCAGAAAAGAGAAATGGAAAAGTGATAGACTATATGGGATAGCTACAGTTAAGAACTGGAAATATCATCCTCCAAGACATCAGAAACGTGTTCACATGTTCTTCAATACTTATTTGGGCCCTTACATTCCAGTTTTTGATTAACAATACCGTAATGTGGGGTTATTCATGCTGCATTGTACTTACAACTCAGAGAGCAATTTCTTTCCTTTTTATAGAAATTAGATACTTCTGGGTGACCTACAAGTTTCTAATGAAAGAACTAACAACGCTAGAAGGGACTAAATAAAACTGTGCAGGTTTAATCTAAACTTTCTTCAATATAGCACATTCTACAAACTTGTCAATTTCTTTAGCATTCACTTTAAAATTTTAAGAAACAAATCAACAAAGTGCTAATGTGTACTCTCAACTGTTCATACTTCCAGAGTCTTCAATAAGTAATCTGAATATGAACTAACCATATGATCAACACAATTAACGGGATTAAGGACTACAAGGCCTCTACGGTAATATTTACTCAAAATACTACATGCAGTATGGAAATGGTTTCAAGGATTCTAAAATTTTTTTAAACCACTAAGTCGATCCATTGTTAGTGTTTTGCTAATAATAGATTCCTAATTTTCATCAGTCCTAGAGAGAAGTAATAGTTTGTTACTGCAAATTATGTAAATAGTCTGTTTCCATCATGATAAACTTGGTCAACTAAACCGCAATAAACAAAGGGCACTGAGGCACAACATAACATACCTGCAGCTTCTGCCTGTTTTGACATGGTGTAGAATGATGTTGGATGTGGACATACAGGGTTGGACACAATTGCACCAGTAGCTGATTTGAAAAGATTTACAATGGGACTATCTCCTCCATATGGAGAATGTAAGATCTGCCCATCTACACCAGAAAGAAAGCCTAACCAAGGGGCTGTTTGCATGAAATGCATGGTATCAATCTCCCTCTGTCAAACACAGAAAACAGCAGAAATTTAACAGAAAAATTAGTTATGCTAGACGTTTGAAATATAAACCTATAATAAGTTGGAGGATTGATGAGACCTTTTCTTTTCATTAAATTTATAACAAGATAGAAGGACTTAACTGATATTTTCTCAATAGCATAAGGTTGATCATGAAATGATTCCCACATGGATATCAGACAGTGGATCCATAAAATAGAGCAGAGACTGAATGATAATACTTGAGGCAATTCAGGTAAACTGGATGAAAGTTTTATACATGCAACATTATATGGAAAAGTTGCATGAAATAGTAACTTCCCATGCAATTGTTTGATTCTTATATAAATAAGGGTAAATTGTTTCAAATATCTTGACCTTTTAACACTTTATCAAATAGATCTCAATTTTCATTTTGTAACACTACAGATCACAACCTGTGAAAAATATATATTTATATATCCCACTATAACATTTTTAATAATAGAATTTATGTGCAAATGGATTTCACCATCGTGTTCAAACAATTTTAAGATGACATATAAAATTTGGCAACATTTGGACATGTTCTACATTTTCATACTTTTCAAATTCTCAGACTCCACAAATTTATAAAAAATCATGTTCTCGTTAGATATTCTTTTCATATTTTACCACCGTTGCATTAGGTTATTATTAACACTTGTACAAATTTTTAGGTCAAAACTTCAAGTATTGAATTGTTTTAAGAAATAAAAGTTTAACACAATTAAGTTCTCACAATAACTCAGATACATAGGTATGTATTTCCATAGGTCATGATATATAGTGTTACAAAATAAAACTTGCGATATATTAAATATTTTGCTTATAGTTCAAGATATTTGGTATAATTTGCCCTATAAACAAATATTGTTGGGTTAGAAATCATCAAATCCAGAAATTCTCCTGAACAAATTTGCCTATCTTTTGGTGAATGCATTTCCTTTCATTTTCCAGAAAAAAATTCAGAAATTCAGATACTAACCAATACAATGTCAAGAAGCCCCATCCAGTATAATACACTTCCAATTTCTTTTATTCCTTTAAGAACCTCTGCTTTGAGCTCTGATTTTGTCCCCCAGTTAAGATTTTCCTTAACTAACCTCATACAACCTGTGCAAAATGGGTAGATATTCAACATTTAATAGGGTTATAATTGCAAGGGCATCACAGAATGGCCATAATTTCCAATAGGCAATAGATATTGTGCTTAGCAAAATTCATTTGAGCACAGACGTGGAGTGCAGTTAAAGTAAATAGGACACATAAGAAGCTTAAACAACCACAAGCGGAAGCTTTTATCCAAAGTACCCCTTGCAAGCTAGAACAATTAACTTTTTGTCTGACTCACAAAGGGTAAGCAATGAACTCTTATGGTACCCACTAGCCAAGACAGATTCAGATTGTGGTTGCGAATTAAAAGGGGGAGAAATACTTATAGAAAGGAAAGAAGTATGAAGGGAATTTAGGAAGATCTAGACAATGTACAGCAGAGAGAGATGGTTAAGCAATGATGAAGCACCATTCTCCCCTGTAGTAAATATGTGATGATCTACATTTTCGTTAACAATCTTATATAACATGAGTTTGTTACAAGTGATCTAATAACATGTATCAAGTCACCTAATCGCTATTTTAAGATATGCAGAATTTTACATACACAAGAATGATTGAAGAAACAACTTACATAGATTTTGGTCATCAAAGCATGATATATTACCATAGTTCCACTACTATTTCATTAATGTGGAAGAGTTAAAAAGTAAGTCAAGATCTCTACTAGATCTTTCTGTTATTAGGAGCAAATTCTTAGGAATAATTTTTTGTTCTGTTTTAACCTCCTTTGTTTGAGGCGGGTTGTTGTAACTCAGTTCAGGAAAATCTCCTTGTAATCAAGGAGATAATCTTGACTAATTTAAGCGTATTTTTTAAGAACCTTAAGGCACTTAAATACCCAACTAGAGTAGTCGCTTGAACTCTCAATAAACTTCTTCATTGTATCAAGGCAAATCTGAACCAATCCCCATTCCATTCTTGTTATCCGATGACAATAAGTCATCAAATCTGCCATGGCAAGTGAATCTGAAAGAGGCACATCCAACCCAAATTCTAGCCAAATGGCCATGTCTACCTATTCTACCAATGTTTCTGAAAGAAGTTTGATGTCGATTACTGGGCATAAACTTAATGGCCAAAATCTCAGCTTGTGGTCTAAATCAGTGATGATTTTCATGTGTGGGAAAGGAAAAGAAGAGTTATCTTATAGGTGCTGCAGTTCAATCAGGGGAAAACAGCCCTGATTGTCAAATCTGGAAGATGGAAAACAATCTAGTAATGTCCTGGGCACTAAATTCCATGACCAATGAAACTGGTGAAAACTTTATATATAACAGAACAGCAAAAGAAATCTGGGAACCAGCCTATGACACATTCAAATAAAGACAATACTTTTGCAGTATTCGAAATTAAAGGACTTCTAGGTGAGCTGAGACAAGGTGAGTCATCAGTCACAGAATATTTCGATCAGCTAATTAAATACTGGCAACAACTTGATATGTTAGAGGATGTCTCCTGGAGCTGTGCGGAGGATGGAAAACAGTACAGGAAGATCCAAGAAAGAGAGAGAGTTTACAAGCTTTTATTGGACTAAAACAGGAACTTGATGAGGTTCATAGACGGATTCTCAGCACTAAGACTTTGCCGAGCGTTCTCAAACTCTACTCATGGAGGACAGCCATATCAATCAAGAGAACAGCTAAATAAGTCACGCAACAATAATTCTTGGAGACGGAACAATTGCCCATGGTGTGGTCGTTGCAAGAAGCCAGGGCATCCTAGAGAAACATGCTGGAAAGTACATGGAAAACAAGCAAATTGGCAGCCTTCCTCTCGATCATTTCAAGCAAGTCATGGGAATATTGCACAAGCAGAAACTCGAAAATCCGAGGAAACCAGTCCATTCAACCAGGAACAAATAGATGCTTCGCAAAAAATGATACAAAGCTTGTACACAATCCTAACGAAAGCAGTACAGCAATTGGGGCACAAAGAGGCAACTCCTACGCTGCCCTAAGTGCAAAGAAAAACTCTATGCAATGGATTGTTGATTCAAGAGCCTCCGACCACATGATGGGAGATATTACAACATCCAATGAACTAAACCAACCACAAAGGAAACCGCTGTTAGAATTGCCGATGGTACATATTCAGAAGTAACCAGCATAGGTTCAGTCACCATATCGGAAGAAATCAAACTAAAATAAGTTCTATTTGTGCCTAACTTGAACTACAATCTACTGTCTATTAGTAAACTCACAAAGGATCTTAATTGTGTCACTAAGTTCTATTCCACCTTGTGCAAATTTCAGGCTTTAAGCTCAGTAGGAGGATTGGCAATGCTGAAATGAGTGCAGGTCTCTATTTCCTAAGAACTGAAGCCTCTGGATGTGTTTCACCAAAAACCTTGTGTGCTGTAAAGAAAGCGCTATGCTATGGCATTATGAGTTAGGTCATCCTAGTTTTATGTATTTGAAAAAACTCTCTCCATATCTGATCAGTAAAAATCCATCTTTCTTTCAATGTGAAGCATGTCAATTATCTAAGCATTCTAGAAGTTCATTTCTTATTCAGCCATACAAGAAATCCCATCCTTTTCATTTGATCCATAGTGATATGTGGGGACCATAAGGTAAAGAAACTTTCAGGGCATCACCTGGCTCTTCTTCACAAAGAGAAGTCAGTGGGACAAATATTTCAGATTTTTCATAACATGATTGAAAACCAATTTCAAAACAAAGTCCAAATTCTCAAAACTGATAATGCAAGAGAAATCTCTCATTCTATTCTTGGGAAATATCTTAGTGAACACGGTATTATTTCATCTTAATTCTTGTGTTGATACACCACAACAAAATAATGTAGCAGAAAGAAAAAACAGACACCTATTAGAAGTTGCAAGTTCACTAATGTTGGCATTTAATTAACTAAATGTCATCTTGCATTCTAAACTTTCAAACCCCATATCAGTCTCTCATCACCACCTACCCCTACATTCGATTCATGACAAATTTACCTCTAAAATTTTTTTGTTGTACATCCTTTGTCCATATGCATCACCAAAACCGTAGCAAACTTGATCCTAGATCCATTAAGTGTATTTTCCTAAGATATTCATCAAATCAAAGTGGGTATAAATGTTATTCTCCAGTCACAAAAAGATTCTACAACAATATGGATCTTACATTCTTTGAAGAGCAACCATTCTACTCCAAATCCAATATTCAGGGGGGGAGCTCTACAAAGGAATATCAGATTTGGTCTATGGATCCTAGTATGCCTAGTCTACAGAGGAATATCAAATCCTACCTGCCCATTGCTCTTAAGGAAAGAAAATCGAGCATGTACTTTATATCTGATTGGAAACTTTGTGTCTTATGAGAATTTGTCTCCTAACTAAAGGGCATTTACTATTTCTTTGAGTGAAATACAGATTCCAAAAAATATTCAGGAAGCTATGGAACAATCTGGATGGGAGGAGCAGTTATGGAGGAAGTAAATGCTCTAAAAAGAACCAAACTTGGGACTATACAGAACTACCTGCTGGAAAGAAAGTAGATGGCTGCAAGTGGATATTTGCAGTTAAGTGTAACACATATGGAAGCATAAATCAATTTAAGGCTAGACTAGCTACCAAGGGTTTTACACAATCCTATGATCTTGATTATGAGCAGACCTTTGCTCCTGTTGCAAAACTCAACTCTATCTGTGTTCTTTTCTCCCTTGCAGCAAATCTAGAATGGCCATTGCATCAATTAGACATATAGAACGCATTCTTAGATGCTGACCTAGAAGAAGAATACATGGCAGTTCCTCCCGGTTTGACACACATGAAGGCTTTGGAAAAGTATACAGGCTAAGGAAAACACTGCATGGGCTCAAACTCGAGTATGGTTTGGAAAATTAACTCGAGTTGTAAAAAGATGCGGATTCACTTGTGTCAAACAGATCACACTATGTTTATCAAATTCTCTCCTGAAGGAAAGAAAGCAATCATGATAGTTTATGTAGATGATATCATTCTAACAAGTGATCAAATATAAGAAACCAAGTTTCTGAAAGAAGTTCTAGCTGGTGAATTTGAGATCAAAGATTTGGGACAACTTAAGTATTTTCTGGGGATGGAAATAGCTCATTCACAACAGGGAATTTCAGTCTCACCACAAAAATATACCCCAGATCTACCGAAGGAGATAGGTATGTTAGATTGCAAACCAGCTCTCACTCCTATGGACCCTACAATGAAGCACTTAATGGAAGAAGGAGGAGATTTGATACGTAAAGGGAGATATCAAAGACTAGTGGGAAGACCAATCTACCTCTCACATACTAGACCTGATATAAGTTTTGCTGTAGGAATGGTGAGCAGGTACATGACTCAGCCAACGGAGAAAACATTTGGAGGCTATTTTTCACATCCTAAGATACTAGAAACAAAGTCCAACTAAAGATCTTTTCATTGGGAAATCTACAGATTGAGGAGCAAATATTTAAACCGATGCAGAATGGGCAGGTTCATTAACAGATCGTAGATCTACTATAGGGTACTGCACATATGTCAGGTAATATGATTACATGGAGAAGTGAAAAACAGGTTATAGTTGCAAGGAGTAGCACTGAGGCAGAATTTAGAGCAATGTGTCATGGGATTTGTGAAGGAATTTGGCTTAGGAGGATGCTAGACGAACTAAAAATAATTGATCCAATTTTTTCCTGTTTAAACCTCCTTAGTTAAAGGCAGGTTGTTGCAATTCAGTTCAGGAAAATCTCCTTGTAGTCAAGGAGATAATCTTGACTGATCTATGTATAGCTTTTAAGAAACGTGAGGAATGCCTTAAGGTTTAGTCATTTGAATAAGTTTTAGTAAAACTAAAACTCTCAATAAACTTCTTCAATTAGCATCTATTACTATTTCATTAGCTATTTTATGTTCTCAATCTAAGCATAAGCTCCTATATATATCCAAAAAAGTCCACCCATCGCCCAAAGAAAGACGCGATTGATATTCCTGTTTCCATTTCAAAAAGTCAACCTTGTACAAATAATAGAAAATAGGATAATATATCAAGTATCATGGTATCTCATGTACCTGTGACACCCCCATCAAAAGGAAGCAGCCCAATAGACTTTGGCAATGCTTCTTGTAATCCCATAATCATTGGCTCAAGTGTAGTTAACTGGGAATGCAAAAAGCATAAAATGAGAATAAATACAATCCAAAAGTTCTACATACGAAAACTTGGTGCGAACTTTTATACACCTGTATTTTGAATCAGTTGATACAAGAATGATGATGAAGATGGTAAAGTTAAACTGAGCCAAATATTTGAAAGCAAATCATAGGCAGCATAAACCAACATTGCCAAAATGCTAAAGGTCAGAAAAACTGCTCAAACACCTTACAATATAGAAAAGAGATATACTTGTTAACTTACAGAGACCGAAGTTCATCATCAAAAAATAACAAACGTAAGTATATATGAAGCAAATGTTGCATTTGTAATTTCTTCCTTCCAATGATTCAATGTAATATAGAAGGAAAGAGGAAGTTGAGACTATTGAATTTAATAGAGAAGGAAAGACGAAGCTAAGACTGCAGGCTCGACAGATTCTTTAAAATCCAGGTTGCTACCAAAATTGATTACGAAAATAAAGGTTCTCTAGAATCTAACAAAATTTAACGTTCTTATGTTTATCAGCCACGCAAACAACTCTGTGAAGAAGATCATTTGTGTTGTGGTCAAATTGCTGAAG
Source organism: Erythroxylum coca (assembly GCA_027123465.1). Classification (NCBI taxonomy): domain Eukaryota; kingdom Viridiplantae; phylum Streptophyta; class Magnoliopsida; order Malpighiales; family Erythroxylaceae; genus Erythroxylum; species Erythroxylum coca. The sequence continues at coordinate 49,769,306 of JAJMLV010000003.1, forward strand.
CACTTCTGGACGAAGTGGGCCATATTCGATTGCTGTTAATCATATGTTTTTTAGAGCAATAATGAAAATTTGAAAGGTTTACAAAGTTGAAGATATTAAAGACGACGTGTAGTTAAAAGTTCTCTAACAAACAAATTTAAATGTTCTTCTGTTTACAATCACACAAATAAGTCCGATGAAAAGCACATATATGCTATGGAAAATTGCTGAAACACTTCTGGACCAACTGACCAACATTTGATAATCACTAATCAAGTCTTCTAGAGCAATGATAAATATTTGAAAGGTTGACAAAATTTGAGATATTAAAGATGAGAATTAGTTACAATCATAACAAGGATAGTTTAGAGAAGCTTTAATATCTAATAAAACAAGCCATTAAGATAAACTTCCACTTCACAAACTTAAAAAAAATAGACTCAATATTAGTGATGAACTAGAAAGTCTCAAGTGAAGTATCACAAATTGATATTAATAATGGATCTGATGAAAATTCACAAACTAAAAATAACCATTTGCTATGAAAAATCACATGCAATCAACACAAACTAAAAATGAACGCAAAGGCCATACCTTATTTGATACATGATCTAATAGAGCTCGAATAAGCCAAGGCAATGACCTTGATCCAAGAAGTCTGACAATAGAAAACATGTGGGGCATTCCAAAGAATCCACCATGAAGACGAGCAAAACTTTGATGTGCAGAATTCAAGTCCTACCAGTGACCATCCATTAAGACATGTATAATCAGAGAGCATTGTAGGAAAACAGAGCCATATCGTCAATATCACATTGATAAATTAGTCAATCGCGTTGATTGTCACTGCAGAAGTTACTTACCTGAGTACCACAATAGAAGCTAGGCTTGGCATAAGGAACTGATGGCTTTTGAACAGGTGCACGAGGTACTCTCAATGATCGGACAAAACGTTGAGTAGTATTGCAAAGAATGAAGTTTGGCAGGAAATCACTTTGCATCTCAGACCAAATCTAACAGGCACAACTATGTTAATTGATTTAAAATTGGAGGTAGAAACTAAAAATCTTAATTCTGATCCCTCAATGGTCACGTTCACTGTGTTGCTTTTGGATTAACAAATACATGATAGAGAATAGAACTATTGGATTTGTGACCGCAAGGAAAAGGCATACTAAATGAATATCGCTTCCCCTATGGATAGCACACATGATACTGAATTACTATGCCGTCTATCCAGTTATCGGTCAAGCACAGTGGTAAGTCACTAATGAGAAAGAAAGTTATGAAACCTGAGAAGCAAGTCGACTAGAAAAAGACACAAGAGAGATGTTTTCTTGCATCTCATTCAGCATAAGATTGAATGAGTCTATGGACAGATCCCTGGAAAGCAACTTGTGAGCAAGCTTCAAGATATCCAACAGTTTTTCTAGTTCCTGCAACCAAAGGAAACTATTTATTTGAAAAGTTTAGAAAAAGAATAAGAAGAACCATTGTTAAATCGTTTAACCTCAAAAAACCAAAAAATGGTAAATGCATAGACTAATAGGGGTTGAAGTTTTACACCTGGTGGAAATAAAATAAAAAGATTATTTAACACTCAATTTCACATGCAGCCTAGCTTCCAAAGAAAAAGAAAGATAGAAGAAAAGGTTAAGCGTGTGAGGCAACAAAAGATATAAGAATCAAGAGAATAGGTTTACAGTAAGAAATCCAATCTAAAAGTTCAAGCTGGTTGGTGAAAAGAAATTTATAAAACAGACATCAAACTTCATTAATGATTAGTATGAGACTTTTTAAGTCATAAAAAAGAAATAGAGGACCATTTCACTTACCACCACTGCGCAAAGATCTTGAGACTCAAAACGATCAAAAAGAAACTCAAGATTGTCTCTGAAAGCTTTATTCATCCGTTCAGCTATCAAGCTTCTTAGATCAATAGTCCTCCCCAGTAACTGTAGACCATAAGAAAACCAAGGTAGTGAGAGCAGACAAACAATCTGATCCTTTTTTTTTTAACAATTTGCAAGGCACATGAGCAACACACAAAGAATGGCAATCTATAGTACCAAAAACAATGAAATATTTATGGATAAAGTTCTATGTTCAGAAGTAGTGCATATAAACTCATCCCCTACCAAGTTATGTAGTTTCAACTGAAAGATGAATTTGTTCCACCCATTGCCAAATGCTCTAAAAATTTGGAAAAAGGTTAACTAGACCCAAGTAAAACACACACAATGCACAATGAAGCCTTACTCGAGGAGGTGGTAGTAAGAAAACAGAACTTTGTAAGTTTTCAAATTTTCATTTAAATCATAGCCAATACTTGGCAAATGCAGACAAAGGTAAAGTATACAAACAATTGCAACTGTGTGAACCCTAGAAAAAAGGACTATCTTTTTACCTTCACTCTAGTCATCTTAAGAAGTGCACTGAATCTCATAGGCTGGACGGTATATTTCTCCCCATTGTCCAAGGCAAAGAGGAACGATGGATCTAGCAGTTTGCTGTAGAATTGGAAAATTTAGTTGTGCAACAAATGCAGATCTTAGATAATAAAGATAGCACAACAGGCTGGCCAAAAGACATACCTTGCAGCCCAGCTCTTGTAATATGTGAAAATTATCTCACAGAGTTTTGAAACAAATAAATCGAAACAACAGTCCACCTACATTAACGATAGACAAATGTTCCATGGTTAGGAAAACGAATGAACAAGTTGCTACAAAAGTAAAGACTATCCCTTATTTCCAAGAATATAGCTATTATACATAAAATTTAAGTACATAGCATGTCATCTTTACTTACCCTTTGATTACATGAATGACAAGATTCTGTGATTTAGACATTTCAGTCAAGCAACTTTTTCAGAAAATAAATGACAACTATTCAAAAAGTTTTTGATGTTTAGGCATCACTTAATTAATCTCGAGAAAAATGCTAGCCAAAGTAAAATGGATTTGCACACACAAAGCCATTGACTGAGCATTGACATTTGACAAGTTCATTAAGATTATCCATGAATCGAGCAAAAGTATGCAGCATAAATGTGCATTTTGTCAATCTTCAAATAAATAAACAAGCTACAGAGAAATTTTCCAAATTACATAATGTTGTATGGAAGAGAAAAAGAAAGAAACTGAGGCTGAGGCTGAGGCTGAGAGGTCAATGGACTAGGAGACAAATTCAAAGGCTAAGAATTGAATGACCGTGTGCAATGCAGCATCCATTTACCAATGAAAGATTGAAAATTATAAAAGAAAAGGTGTGGATGACCATACAAATTCAAGGAAGTAACTAAATAAAAAGACACCTCGAGAAGGATATTGTAAAAATAACATGAACCATAAAGAGTAGAACGAAAGGGAAACACAAGATTTAAATGGTTGACCACAAGTGCTACAAAGACCACGAGGGTAAGAGTAGCATTAACTAAGTTTCACCATCAGTTCATAATAATTAAACAACACAATCTAAAATAATACACAGGCTAATAGTATTCTACAACAAGATGCCCAAACTATTCTGGGACAGGATATTTAGGAAATATTCCTATATACATACAAAAAATTTCTATACAGGATATGCGACATAATATCAAACAAAAAATAATACTAAAACATAATACATCAGTAAAATCTTCAGCAAATATATTTGGGACTAAGATGGAGACTACTACTAGTTTGAAGCTCTACATAAAATTTATGCCTTCCTGCAGGAAATGTCAAAATTTACATTCCTTCTCAAGGCTGAAAATAACATACCTCAGCCTCAATCTCATCATAGAGGAAACGCTGCCTCAGTACAACCAGAGCTTGCTGAGCTGAATCATTATAGATATCAAATGGCATCAGGACACTTTCAAGAAGTCCTGCATTTTGTGACTCAAGCACATGATCCACCAGCATCCATGGAAGAGAGCATTCAATTGGAAACTACACATAGGTCAATAGAAATTTCCCCACAAGTGAGGAAAGCATTCAGTGACCAGCAGAAACAAAAGGGTAAAAACGATCAAAGTTCCAAGTTTATTAATTATCACAAACCACAATAAATAGTAGATATGTGAATCTTATACCCAACAATCAGTAGAAGTACAGAAAGAAAAAACATAAGACACAATTAAGTATTATTTCATGCCTTTTACCTGAATAACACGTGAAGACTCCAAATAAAACTCCCTAAACCACAAGAAACCTAGATCCGTCAAAGTAGCAATAGTCACTGCAAACATGATTACTCCAATGTTAAACTTCATCACAGTGATGATTATGTAAGATTTGGCACAAGACAAAAAAAAGAGGTAGAGAGAGACAGAGAGAAAGATACTACATAATTCTAGTACTAAATAAAACCTAACAACAGGGAAGTGACAGGATGATATTGACTCAGGAAAATAGAAGTATCTTGAACATGAATACAGTACTACTGGCCAAAATGGACAGTCAATATATTTAGGATTGCTTGTTAAAGAACAGGGCCAATAAGATAGCCAGATACCAAAGACTCAGATCCTGTAGAAACCAGGAATAATGAAACTTAGATATTCGGGAAGTGTATTGAGCAGTCAAACAATACAGAAAACCACATGATTGTTACCAAAATGGCACCTGTACTCGAAAAAGATAGGTAGATTAACAAACAACAAAGTAATCACTGCAGTTAGCGTACATTCATAGAGAAGCCAGTCGGCACACTAGGAGCAATTATTTGAAAGAAATGGTCATTGCCATTGATCTAGTAAACACTCTTATTGTAATTAGATGGCATCCTTTGTATACAACCGTATGTTGTGTCAATATTTAGGTACTAGTCATGTCCATAAGCTGATTACTGACTACAAATGCCAAAGTCATGTTAAGGTTACACCAGATCTCTTTAACTGAGTTACTAAGGAATCCAAGTCTCTTGTGGATATGTTATTTTACGAAAAATTTTGCATCAATGTGAAGATAGCTGAAACAAATCATTTTCTATCTAATTTGCTCTTGCATCATAGTTGATGATGAAATTCCAAAATAGATGTTAGTTCATTGTATGAACAAAACAGTTTAGTAAAAAAACTTACCCGAATAGTCCAATATATGCAGGAAGAAACTAAGCTTGTAGAAAAAGTTCTCCAACTGCTTCAAATCATTTACTGGGATCTCAGAACCACTATTACCAAACAGCCCTCCAGGCTTCCTAAGATTACCACCAGATACTACTTCATATATCAGGAATTGCAAGCAATGAACCTGAATACAAAGGATAAACATATTTCAGAATCACATTCCCACGTGTAGTATGCAAGTATTGATCGTATCATAGTCTTGAAAGCTCATCCGTTATCAACAAATTTAAAATATTGTATATGAGTGCATGTGGGATTCTAAGTACAATATAAATTTGTGTTACAAGTTAAATTCCAATTTCTGCATCGAAGAATTTGACAAAATGCAACAATGGTTGCATTGATGAATTCTTGCATTAAGACACCCATTGATCATAATTGTTCTCATAAGCAAACCTATGATTTTAATTTGATACTGGGGGCCATAATGGTTTGAAATTTGCTCAAATAATTCTAACCATTACTCAGAATAAAAACCAAACATTGTTAATGCACATTAAAAAAAAATCAATAACATGAAAATCTCTGAAGACATATTTTGCTATTATAACCAAAATGTGCATGCTTAATGAGTTGCACTGTACTCTAGCAACGTTTCCGTGTACAAGTATATATCTTTAAAGGACAATAATTAACCCATAAGAATATTGACTATGTCAAACGGCACTATCAAAGAACATATGTCAGCACTCCACCTAGTAATCAGCATGCTAGTACTGATCAGCCTGCTAGAACTAGTATTAGTTAACAGCCCACTAAGCCTTCCAAACCCACATCCATAGGGGTATGATGGGGAAGGGAACAAATACAATTGCCACTTAGGCTGGTGGTTAAGAGTTAGTTACAGAGAGAGATTGAGAATGGGAAGGTACAAAGGATATATAGGATTCGGTATAGGAGGGAGGGGATTCATTCGGGAACATTGGGAAAAATATAGCTATTGTATTGGCCTGGAAGTTACACTTCCAGGAGGTATTCTACTACTGTACCTACTGATTTAGTAAATAATACAATCTCAATTGGTGCTTTTATTGAGAGACCAAGAGGGTAGAGATTGCATGCAAACACGTATAGAGGCTAGAGTGTCTGCTGTGGAAGCGTCTCTCAGGAGACAAGAATCATCATTGTCGGCCCAAGAAGCAATGGTGAAGTCGCACGATGCCTCGTTGAAGGACCTTCGATCGCAGTTGAGCTCCCAATTCACAAAATCTACTTCAGTCGAAGATGAAGGATGGGTTTCAATCGTTGATGGCTAGAAACTCGCAGAAACAAAGTGGGTGAAGAAGAAGAACCATCGGTGTTTACCCATAATGCGATCCTCAGAGGGTGGAAACAGACCCGCGCACTCCTCTTCGGTCACCGCCGGCAACGACAGGTCCACAGGCAGTCAGATAGGGGATGGGCATCGCCGACAGGGGGACCACGCTCCTTCGATAGCCACAGTAGGTGCATGGGAGGAGTATAGGAACGTCGCACGTAGGGTCGACCTCCCTGCTTTCCACGGGGATGACCCATTTGCCTGGGTCAAGAGAGTTGAATCCTACTTTGTGATTCATGATATCCCTTCTGAGCTTCGTCTACCCATGGTTCAAATTTGTATGGAGGGTTCAATGTTATACTAGTTCAAGACTTTACGTGAGTTGGACCCGTGCATGACTTGGGAAAGATTCAAGCGATCGTTGTTTGACCGTTATGGGGGTAAGGACGATGGTGACCCGATAGAACAGTTGAAGTTGATCTCCCAGCAAGGCTCGGTGGACGAATATGTTGATGAATTTGAGAGAGTTGCGTCGCAGATTGGCAACTTCCCAGACGAATGGTATATGAGCTGTTTTTTGGGTGGGCTGCGTGAGGAAGTGAGGAATCGTGTTCGGACCCACGACTCGTCAACCAGAGTTCGGCTCATTTCGTTAGCAAGGAAGGTCGAAAGGGAATTAATTGGTGAGGGCGTGATTCGACCAGGAGAGGGGAGGAGAAAAATCGAGGGCTATCATGCGAACTCTGGGCACCGAATAGGAAACGCCTACACGTATCGACCCACTCAGCCGAACCATGCAGTGGGAGACATAAACAATGAATTGAAGGAGATACTCAATAAACAGAGAGGTCTCATCACTGATAGTCACCGAACCATGAATCCGAAGTGGAAAGGCACACGCAATTTGTCTTATGATCAGCTTATGGAAAGGAGAGCAAAGGGGCTGTGTTTTAAATATGGGCAAACCTTTGGCCCTCTCCATCGTTGTCCAAATAAAGAATATAGGCTGATTGTTTGGGAGGGGAATGAAACCGAAGAGGGAGAGAGCAGTCGAGGGGGACCAATGGCAGTGGAACAGTAAGAAGATTGGGAGTTTGTGTGCAATCATGTGGAGTTCATGGAATTAGGAAGTGATCAATCTCCACCTACAAAGTCCATGGTTTTAATAGGTAAGCTACAAGGAAGGCCTATTGTCATTTTGGTGGATAGTGGGGCTAGCCATAACTTGGTGTCCAGAAGGTTGGTTTAGGCCATGGGTATTGCTATTACTTCAACCAGAACCTTCGGTGTGAGGCTGGGGAATGGACATCGAGCTTTCTCACAAGGTGTTTGCAAGGAGATT
>JAJMLV010000003.1:49777547-49789681 GCA_027123465.1 Erythroxylum coca
ACCCACATCCATAGGGGTATGATGGGGAAGGGAACAAATACAATTGCCACTTAGGCTGGTGGTTAGGAGTTAGTTACAGAGAGAGATTGAGAATGGGAAGGTACAGAGGATATATAGGATTCGGTATAGGAGGGAAGGGATTCATTCGGGAATCATTGGGAAAAATATTGCTATTGTATTGGCCTGGAAGTTACACTTCCAAGAGGTATTCTACTACTGTACCTACTGATTTAGTAAATAATACAATCTCTACTTCGGTTCCCTAACAATTGCACTAGAATGACGTGGATTTTTTGTTAAAAAATAAAACATATGTGCATAACATTGTCCCTAGTTTTCACTGTATGATGCAAAATCAGTTTGGTATCAAAATTAAGAGATTTCTATCTGATAATGCAAGAAATTACTTAGCCACACCTTGTCATCATATTTTCGTAAGGCATTATTCATGAATCATCTTGTATTCATATGCCACAACGAGATGGTGTGACTTAAAGGAAAAATGGTCATCTTACTATTGCCAAAGCACTTCTTTTTCATCACCATCTACAAACAGAAAGATATCAACTAATTGCTAAAACTCACATAAATTAGGAACAACAGGCTGCTAGAATTTTGAAGTCAGGTCTGTAATGCTAGTATATGTTATGAAAAAGGGCTTAGAGTTTATAAAAAAAATAAGGGAGGGAAAATCACTCAACCACAAGCTTTAATTTGGTAGAATGAAGAATGGGAGTTCATGGGATAATAAGGACAAAAGGCTTAAATTTAATTTATTCTAGGTTTTGTTTATTATATAAGGAGTAATAATAAGATAGATATAATGTTCTAGTTTGTTTAGGACTTAAGGTTATTTAATATTAGAGAATCCTACTCAGTAGAGTAGGGTCCAATTTTATTTTGGAAATCTTAGTAGGGAATACCTTTACTAGGATAATGGTTCCAAGGCAGGACATGTCAGGAACTCTAAAGGAAATTCTAGAGACAAGACAATGGATGCAAAATCTTGTGTTCCACAGAATTGGGAATGGAAAAGGCACATCTTTTTGGTATGATAAATAGCATTGTAAAGGTCCCCTATATAAGGTGGAGGAAGTACAGCCCTTGAAATTGGTGGTGAATCCAGAAACTAAAGTATGATATTTAGTAATAATCAGTGGATATGACCCTTCCATAATAATAGAAGTGCCAGCCTCATAATGGAACAGTTGCCAAGATGCTAGGAAAGAGAGCAAGATGAATTCAGTGGCTACCAGATAACTCAAGTTCAGCATAAAAGCCTGCAAAACACTTTTACAAACTACACAGAGCATAAGGCATGAGTGGGCAGCCTTAGTATGGGATAGTGACATCAATCCAGCTCACTCATTCATCTTATGGATGGGAAGCAATGGAGGGTTGCTTACGAGAGATAAGATCAAGTTCTCCATTAACACTTTGAACTGTGAGTTATGTAATACTAAACTGAAGAATCTAGAACACCTGATGATTAGATGCAGGTTTACCAAAGAAGTCTAGGGCCAGATACAGCTTATTCTCAACATGGACAAACCAATGGATTCTTGGAGTGAAACTATTACTTGGCTGGGGAAACTTAGAGTACATAATGCAGTTGATCTCAAAGCAATCAAGTTAAGTTAGGCAGCCTTAGTGCACTGCATATGGAAAGAGCGTAATTGCAGAGTTTTCAAACAAGAAAGTAGAAGCAGTGAGCTGGTTTTTCAGGACATTTTCCTCCACTGCAGATTGGCCATGTTAGCAAGCTGAATAGCTACAAATCTGACAAGCAGCATGAAGAGCAGATGGGGGTTGGAGTAATACTGGTTTATGTGGTCTCACAAGTGTCCCTTTCATTTCAAGCTATAGACAGTTACTAGGGACCGTAACTCTCTATAATCTAGATCTTTTGGATAATTCTAGACTTTTTGCACTCTAGACTGTAGATATATTTATATAATGAAATCCGTTAATTTTCGAGAAAAACAAAAAGAACTTCTGTATATATGTGTACTTAGCCCTTCAATAAAGCAAGCCTGAATTTCCAGCAACCAAAAACCTAAAATTCCAGCCATACCAAACTTAAAATTCCAGTCATATCAAACCTAAAATTCCAGCAACCTAAATGGATATTACAAGCCTGAAATTCCAGCAGCCAAAATCTTATAAATGTTGTGAATTCTAACTACTAACTTCTTATCTCTTCTTTTCATCGCACATCAATTTGGTTTTAGAACTTTGTTTTACAATGGCTACACACAGAAAAAGGGAAAGCAAAAGCGAGATGAAATAGTTCTGAAAATTATCAGCAATTTGAAATTCAACAACCTTCAATCAAAATGTGTTCTAAGAGCTAGTCCAGAAAACAACATTGAACAGCAAGATACACTTGATGTTGAGGGTGAAGAAAATGAAATCCAAGAGGAAGAGGCTGAAATTAATCAATAGCAAGTGGGATTAAGGAATCAACGCCCAACAAGAGGTCCAAGACAAAGAAACCAGCAAGTAGCCAAAATTTTACAATTTTTGTGACTTCTAGCTACTAATTTGGATCTCTTTTATTCATCCTACATCAATATATTGCTGGACTTTAAAGTTTGAGTAGAATTTTTGTGAAGTAAAAAAGCAACGAGTACTTCTAGGAATCACTCTTAAGGTAAGAAACTAGGAATCACTTCTAAGTCTCAGAATCACTCTTAGATGAAAGAGTAACACCTTTTAATTGAAAACTCAAAGTTTGTAGAGAAAATTCATGCTTCCTTCATTGAAAGATTGATTATATATATTGAAAAGTTCCAGATACACAATCCTAGTGAAATAGGAAAACCCATTAAACTTCCAAAACAAGAATAGCATCATATTAATTAAGAATACTTATTATACCACTAATAAGGATAATAAATTGAACAAAGAGGACAAAGTAATTCTTTCCTAATCTTTCTGACCTTTAGTAAATAGTATACCATCTTAAGCCTCTCCTATTAGCACTTCTTTTAATGCGTTAATGGTGTGATTCCAAAACTATATCACTTAGTGGTAGGTGCTAAATAGGTATAAGCAGAAAGATTTTTCCAATCAATTTTACAGTGTTCAAGCAAAGAACGATAATTCTACAATTGTTTATGTCCCATATGTGTGTGCGAGAGAGACATCACGAGTGTGGATAAGGGTTAGAAGCGCTTTAAAGGGAAAAAACCTGTGCAGCTGTTGGTGCAACCGGCCTTGGATAAAAGAAGTTCCCCCTGCCTTCTTCACCACCAATTGACTGTAACTCTGATTCTGCCTTGTTTGTGTTTGCCATCCAGTCAGCTGAGAGAGTCCGCATATCAGAAAGAATCCTGAAAGTTAGCAATTTTTACTTTAATGCATAAGTAATTTGAGACATTCAGAGTAATTCGTTTGGAACAAGCACTTTCTTAATTGTATTGACTAACCACATCACCTTAGAATTCAAACACAAAAGAGCAAGCACTAGTTGTTCATGGCTTTAGCTCTTAAACTTCCTGTTTTTAGGTAGGCTTGGCAAAAAAGCCAAAGCCCAAGCCAGGCCCAGCCTAAAATCAACAAGAAAAGCCTGACTTGATTGAGCTTTGGGTTAGGTTAGGTCCAAATTTGAGCTTCAAACTTGGGGGACCCCAACCCATCCTGACCGAACTCAACTGAAATTTGGCCCAAAAAGCTTGAGCTTGATCAAGCTTTGTTTCAGACCGGCCCATTGCCAACCCTATCAATTTTAGAATATTTTATGCCCGTCCTTGTTAGTATGGTACATTTAACTTCTAAAATTATGCAGTTAAAACTGAAAAAAGATAGAGGAAAGCTTATAAAAAGGTTTGTCAATGCATGCAGAAGGTGCTGGTTTGGATACTTAGAAGATGATTTGGACATAACACAATAGGATCTCAAGTCAAGCAAGGTAAATTTATAACTATCCAAGGAAATAACAAAATTAAGGATTCACGGGGTCCAATGGGCCAAATCAGGCTACACAACCAGCGATTGCCTTACCCTTCCTCGCTGAACCAAAACAAAGAAGATATTTTAGTTTAGTTGTTGCAGAAAAGAAATCTCCACTGATGTTCAAAATAAACCAATCCTTAATTACAAGGATAACAACATTATAGCCCCTCCAGATTATTAAAAGAATAACCATAATGCTTTAATCATAGACATAATTAACAAATGTCATAGGTTTTTCTTATTCCAATATGAAAATATTTTTTGTGCAAGAGTCTGACTAAAGATCCAATAGTTTAAACTTAAAGTTTACCTTGAAAGGTCCTCCTTCTTCCTAAAGTTAGTTCCTAGAAGAATAATTGTAATGCCTTAATTATAGACATAATTGGTTACAGATATCATCACTTCTTTTTTTCCAATATGAAAATATTTTTGTGCAACGGAAATAGTTGAGTCTGACTAAAGATCTAACCTTTCAAACTTAAAGTTTACCTTGAAAGGTCCTTCTTCTTCCTAAAGGTAGTCCTCAGCATAGTGGCTAAAGTGTTTTGCACAAAATCTTGGACCTCGGCATGAATTGTTTCCCACAAGGCATCAGCTACCAATGTGTCACAACGATGCATCATTGATCCAACACTCTTTATGTAGCCAACAAGTTCAACCAGTGCTTTCCTTTCTTCAGAACTATAATTATATCGCACCACCTACAAGAGAATTTAGTTAAATATCCAGTCATGCAAGTAACATCACAGCTATAGTGTATGTTTATGCTAACAAAAGGTAATTTATTATGCAATCTATTCAAGCAGCTGTACATATAAACATTTTAGTTTGTCCTTCAAAGAAAAGCAAAAACCAACCTTGGAAAGGTTTTGGGTTTTAATGTGTAGACAACAGAACCAATAAAATACGAATACATAGGATAAAACCTTTTCATAATCCGATAAAGATGATGTTCCATTTGATTCTAAAGGTACTCCATCTTTGCAAGGTCGTGAAAATTTCCAGGCACATTGTTCCCAAATGCGTGCAGTCCATTTGCTTAAAAGTTGAAAACCTTCAACAACCATGTCATAGATGCTTCCCTTGATTTCCTTACACCAGTCTATATCTATGCCATCCAGTGACTTGAGCAATAACATCTGTTTAAATGAGTTCAAAAGGCAATAAATAAATACGCCAATAAAATATGGTAAGAAATCTTGTAAAGAAATTGGTGCAGCACCTGATTCAAGGATGAAGCAAACCGAAGTGCAAAATCATCATGCTCAGCACGGATAGCACCTATGTGATTGATGATCAGATAATGTCTCTGATAAGTATGATATGTTAAGGCTTCAATGACAACAAAATAGGCAAAAGTTAGCCATTCATATCTACAGACTTTCATAAATAACCCAAAGAAGAGAACCCCTTTCATTCTCATTATTATTCATTGTTAGATAATTCCTAGTTAATTATCTTGATGTTATCATTAAGCTATTAGAAGAGTGAAGATTCAAAAACTTTTTCTCCATGAACAGCTGCTTATAGTGTGCATATCTATCAAAACCATTCATACAGAAAACCTGACATTCAAATCATCAGGAAAAGGATTTAAGTGCGTGGAAGGTGAATATTAAAAAGCATTACCAAAATTTCATGGTAGATAATCTCCAACATTTCATGGTAGGCAACCAAAAGCTGCAAAAAGTCCCATAGTGGTAATAACAAACAAAGACTCAATACAGCATTCAGAATGTGTCCAGTAAATGTGCAAACAGTGCCATTATATCAATGGGAACCACTTGGAATGACTGATCAAACAATATAGGTCACATTTATACAACAGTAACATTGCATACCAAGATCCTATATTGAAACAAGATAAGAAAGATCAGGGAAAAATAATTGCAATAAGTGGGCCAGGCGTGGAACTTAGGAAATTTTGTGTGCACACTGTAGCTATGATAATAACAAATCTAGAAAAATCAAAAGGAAGCAAAAAGAAGATGATCGTTCCAATGGATATTGCCAACGATAATTATAAAAAAAAGAACGAGATACAAGCAATCCAACCAGATAAAAGTACTTTTTTCATTTGTGAAGGATCTAGTATAAGTTTCAAGGATAAAAAGGATGCACTCTTCTGTGTCATTTATGAAATACATAAAGAAAAGGAAGATTAATATAAGGATATTCTTGTGCTTCCTTGGGTGGGAGTTCATGAGGTGATGGCAAGGTGAGAAGACGAGTTTGTGAAGAGAACTTTTGAAAATAAACAGACAATTCCTTCATAATTGCAGCAGGGGAAAGATGAAGATCTGGAAATGCAGGAATCACAGGATCATTCTGCCACCAAAGGATATACTTATGCAATTTTAGAGCCAACTTTTGAAAACTATAAAAGACAAGAATACAAAAATCTCCAAACCTTAAAAATATTGATTAATCTGTTGATTTTGACCCTCTTGTACAATGATTCACTGTCCTTTTCTGATGATGTTGCTAAGACAACAAGAACAGGTAAAACTCGCAAAAGAATGTGCCTTTCTGGAAATAGAAGGGCAAAATCCAGCTCCAAAGATTCAACAGTAAAAACTATGAGAACCTGAAGAATGTCTTCTACACTGTTTTGAGTCAAGGACCTCCAATGGAAATGAAAATAAAGAAACATCAACTGAAGCTTCCATTAAAACAGCAAAAGGCATTATGTCAACACAAATAATGCAGCACACCTTTGGACAACTTAATTAAGCCTACTCTTCTCTTAGCTGCTGCTTAGATTTCAATATGACCATCCCAAATACTGCCCTCGTATTTTACTCTCAGCAGTCCATTCATCTGTTTTTATTCATTTCTCATGTTTACGAAATGCACTTTACTGTTTAGATTTCAGCTGCAAACTTCCATCAGACATGTTATATTCTAATTTCCCAAAGGTGGATTGCTTTTTCAAGTGAGAAGACAGCATCATCTGAAACTTTTGTATGCAAGGCAATATTTGATACCCAGAAAAAAAAAAGCACACTAATTTTTCTACATGAATGTAAATGATCTAATATAAAAAGTCAGGATACTTGTTCACACGAAACATCTCAACATGTAAGTTCAATAAGATCGCCCACCTTGTGCTTAAGAAGATCTGCAGAACAATTTAGTTACAGAAGGGCATATGTCAAATAAAAATAATGTCCGACACAAAATAACACTTAAGAAACAGAAAGAAAATTGATGTGGAGAAAAGATAAAGTTGAAAAATACATTAGTCACGATACTAAAATGCTATTCATTAAAAAAAAAAGACCAAAATCACAAACCTGCAAATCATCCAACTCTTCTCTCATTGAATCAATATCTTGCCAATGAACACTGACCTGTGTGAACGTTCTAACAAATGGGTAGAAGTATAAGAGAATCAAATTAATAGCTTAAAGAAATTGAGCAGATAACAATCAAAAGATTTGAAAAGTTAATGACAAGGTTCTAGAAGCGTGGAGGAGTCAATAGTATTAGTACTTTGAAAAAAAGAATACAGAACTTGGCACAAAGGAAAGAAGCTAGATATACAACATCAAATGGGCAAAATAAGCATGGTAAAAAGCTGATAGTTCTAACATGCATGTTAGAACTTTTCAAGAATTTGTTAAAATTATTCTTTGATTTACCATAATCAAAATTACTAGAGTAATTCTTAATAATGACATTATTCTACATAACAAGAGATACTATCACCAAATATATAGATTATCTTCTCCGAAAAAGGGACCTCATGTACTATGTAATGAGATAGATGATGTTTATGGACTTTGCGTCAATAGCTGTATTAGGAAATTGAAAGTTAAAATACCTCTTATACCAAGAGAAGTCATTAGGTATGCTAGCTTTAGCATTTTTAAGATGATCAAGTTGTACCAGAACATCAAGCAACTTCAACATTGACCTGGAACAAAGATTAAAGTAAGGAAACAAGTATCAATTACTAATCTTAAGATCTCTTACAAATGACATTCTTTACACATTAGTGAGATCAATTTCAAAACTTAAATATATCAAAAAAGAGTAGAAAAACATTATGATTAGCTTAAGGGAATGAAATGGGAAAGGAAAAAAGCTAGCACAAACCAGAGATGAGTAATTGTAGGGCCATTAATGCGTCTCTCAGGCCTAGAAAATCGTTGCATATCAGCTGCCAACTGCAATAACAATGGTTATGAGTATATAAAAAATTGTGCAGCTATAAGTGAGACTTAGAAATATTAAAGAAAGAAGATTTACTTTTGAAGAAGCTGATGATTGCCATCGCTGAATTTCACGCAAACGACTCATCTCCAAGTCCAAAACTTGATATGTTTCCAAGTACAAGTCAGCTTGACTGTGCTTCATAGAATCGGGAAGCTGCCACATAACAAAATGTATAAGATATGTGTATGCCCAAAACAGAGGCTTCATAGAATCAGGAAGCTGCCACATAAGGATAAGATATGCATATGCCCCATCAAAACAGACTGGACACCATGAAAATACAGATTTTTATCCTGTATTTTATTCGATAGGGCTTCGCTCATCCATGAATTGAGTTTACTAATCTAATGCTGCTGAAGCTTAACTGGCGCTTCACTCATACACAAAATGGGATAATTTCAAGAAATTTGATCGATCCAAAAGCATAAATTATGGCTAAGGTTTATCTTACTAACTCCTAGACGCCCTCTCACAGAAAACCGTTGGGCTGGTGGAAAAAGCATTGCTGATATTCAATTTGAGACAAGCTGAGTAATATAACTTCATAAAGCCTTTACTACCATGTCAAGGAACTAGATTGACCCGATAGCCAAAGCTAAGAGTAAGACCCAAGACTTCATTATTGCATTTTAACACACAGCATATGAACTTCCATTTTCCTTTACCAAAAGTTCCATTACTAATTATTTAACTCAGTAAATCATCCTGGGAAATTTGGTTTAAATGCTGTATGTACAGGACTGCCCATATAAGATCTATTCTTGGACAGAACTTGAGAGTTAAATTCTTGTATATAGGAGCACAGTTGTGTAAGTAAGAGTGCATCAAATCCAACACACATAAAAGAATGTGAACCTTGAAGGTCAGAGCAGCATATCATCATAGCAATCTTTATTAGCCCTAATTTAAACTCAATGCTTCCACTTTATTCATTCTGCTTGTCCACATTTCAAGGTAAATGAAGATAGATTAGCAAAGCTTAAATGTAAAAGCGAGTATTTTCCAGGCTGATACTCCACTTGTACTCAAGATATGCCTTCATAACTTTTCTTGAGTTTAGCATGACCAATTTCTCAACTACAAATTGCTAGTGTGATAAGCCAATATTGATTCTCCATCAAACTTCTATATGTTGATCTTTTGTAATTATTATCAATCTAATCCAAATTTTCTTTAGTTCGATGGCCATTTTTGTATATTTTATGAAGGATATATCAGATGTTTATCATATTGTCAAACTTATTCACAACCTACTCCAAATGTGTTAATGAGGAATAAGCTATTGAGTATACAAAAATGTGTTTTTCAAGTAGATAATGTTGGCAAAACTACCAAAACAAACAAAGATGCCGAAAGGTCTCCTTGGTCAAAGGAAAATATAAGGAGTGTGCTGACCTGCTAGCATCTAGATGAACATAAAAGAAAGTCAAATGAACTTATAATCAAAGACATCTAAGAGAAGAAGAAAGTTCCTAGATTAATTTCCAACTTTGATATCATGTTATCAGTAGTGTTGTAAGTATCAAATAACACAAAAATACACCTGAGGAAGAGCTTTAACACAACTGCGATAAGTATAAAGCACGGAAGCCATCTCCTTTCCCTCTTGGATGAGCGCATTCTGCAGAATTGGCCATTGGGAAAATATCAAATGAATAGTCATATAGGGAAGTGATTGAAATAGACTGGAGTAAAGAAAAAAATATCTGAGGGCCAATATTCAAGTTGTATAATCACTGAGGAGTGTTTGAGCTTTGAGAATACTGTATTTTAATTTTTTAAAAAGCTATTTCTACTTTAAAATTACTTTTAAAGTTTACAACCAAATACTCACTTTTTCTTTAAAATGATTTTTGCAGTAAAAAAAAATACTTTTGGAGTCTTCAAAAGCTGAACCAAACAGGTGCTTAAGCTTATTTATAATAAGTTTTGGACGTTTTAGTAATTTAATTGAAATTAAATTCTAATTTCAATTAAACTTTAATTATAATTACAAATAATTCCAATTAAATAACAATTTTGACATATAAGATTTAATATTTCATATTAATCCTTATTTATTAAACATCTCATATTTAATCATAAAGTTTTTCAAACTTTACAATCAAGTCCAACTTGATTAAATTAACTTTGCTTTTTTCAACCCGTTTTATATGTGTGACTCATTAGATTTCTAAATATGTTGGCAATGATTATAAAATCTAATTTTAATTTATAATTAAAATTAAATAAATTAAAACTCCTTTTAATTTATTTTTAATTTTTCAATTAAATAATTTATAATCATATATCAAGATTGGCATCTAGCAACGCGTCATGACCACCCAAATATTTAAGAATGTCAAAGTAGTTTTGACTAACCTTTCTGTTCATGATTTTTTCGTATAATTCAATCCTTTCCTCATATAATGTTTCGATTAGACATAGAGTATGAATTAATGTCTACTCTATTTTGAGTCTAATCATATTAATTCTCTATCTATTCAATTAATGATATTTGTAAACTATTTACAAAGTATCATTTTACCTTGACCAAGGATTTCCTGAATCAATACTAATCGAGAACAACGAAATATTCTCCCTAATTATTTTAAGGTGATGAATCATATCTTGATCACTAAACAACCTCTATATAGTTCATGTTTACATCCAGTGGCTACTGATTAAATGACTCATGATTAAATAGATCATAAATAGTATCAAACATAACAATCCTCATACAAGATAACTTTGACGACCTCAAGTCAAAAAATCATTTATACAATTAGCACAATCAAAATTTCATAGACATACAAGTAACTTATTCTTTAACAAGTACCCACATGTTTGTTTAAGTGTCTTTATACTTTAGCCTATGAGATCGATTACTTCCTTCATAAGAAAAAACAAAATGGTTGCTAGTCTTTTTACGTTTTATTAATGTCTAATCTTAATAGAACAATGGCTAGGAACATTTAGGAATAATACATAAATTCAATATGAATCTCATAATTATAATCTCATTATAATTTTGTTTACAATATACAATTATCTCATAGACTTTATCACATACATCTAAATATGTATAAGATAAAGAATGTCATTAAATAATTTGTGACTAGACTAACAACCTAAGCGATTGGTTGTAGGACATAAAACAACAATCTCCCACTTGCACTAAGACAATCGTTTAAGTATCTTATACCATATCATCATATGACGATTATTCTACTACTGGGACAGTGGCTTAATGAGAGAACTCTAGAAGATTCTCTATAGTGAGCCTTGATTAAATCTTACAACTCCCAGCATAATTATCATTATAGTTAAGAAAATTTGCCTAAACACATTCTTGGATCTTTGATGAGGCATTAGCTCCTTATGTATGCCTAATGGCTCTAATGTTCTACAATACATTACTATCTTGAACAATGCAAAGAAACTATATGAAGTTCACTGAATAACTTGTTAATCCAATTAATCATTTTCACTAAACGAAAAATGTATTATGGCTTAATTAGCAACCAATTGCTATATTGGAACATTTCCAATCCTAAATGATATTGTCCTAAGTAGACAAACCTTAATTAGGACTTACTTCTAAAGTTATATCCTTATCGTCTTGAACTCAAATATCAACTCACACATAGAGTAATGAATATCTTTAATACTTCATAAGTATCTGATATCTTAAATACTTAACATCTTTAATACATTATCTATGTACTTAGAGTAAGAATAAGTTAACAACGTCCAATCTATCTCTATAGATCTAATTCCCATAATTAAGTTGTTACCTTTTCATATCCAATAAGAGTTGTTATTGGAAAATTATATGCTCGACAATCAAAAGTTATAACTTTTGTTCTATGTAAGCAAAATGTCTCTATATAGTCCTATTTAAGAGGACAACTATACTCCCACTTACCTTTTTGTAAATGTGATAAATTCATAATCATCTCCAAAACAAACTCTTT
>JAJMLV010000003.1:49795282-49809571 GCA_027123465.1 Erythroxylum coca
GTGGGCTCAGTCAACTCCGAACTAGAAAATGGGGCTTGAGGGGCACTGATGTCATCCATCGAGGTGTCAGAAGCAAACGCTTGGCCCCCCTAGTAAAATGGGGGCAACGTTAGCCTCAGGTGTTGGGGGTCCCGGTGAGTCATGTGCGGTCTGAGAAAGGGGAGGGGCCGGAGGTTCTCCTAGGGAGTGCCATAGCGCCGCCTCCCAAATCAGTTGGGAGTGCCAAAGAGAACGAGGGATCTTGGAGGGCAATGTCCTCATGGGAGGGGATGGCCAAAGCCACATGGTCGGGCCTAGGAGTGGGGCTGGCATTGACCGAGGAGGAGGGCTGTGGGAGGATTTGGGCTGGGCTGGCCTGGGGTTCAACATGGCCTAGGGAAGAAGGCTGGGGCTGGGTGGGAGCATGGTCTGGGCTAGTAGGAGGGCAAGCTGGGGCCGGTGGAAGGGTCTGGTGGGGAACTGGGCTAGGACGAGGGGGAGGGGAGGGCGTTGAGGTAGGTACTTGGCCCACGGTCTGGGCCTGCTAGAGTTGGAACGACGTCGTGGGGAGCATTATTCCTTTTCAGCTGGAGACGCGAGCCTCTGGTTTTGCGCTGCTCGCGACTGGACGAAAGAAGAGGGGCTTTGCCCTTGGTTTGGTTCAGATCTGACTGGCCTTGGGAAAAGAGACGTGGAGCGTCTGCGACCTTGGGGGGACTAGCTGTTGGAGGGGCGAACGTTGGGGAAGCAGAGAGGGCAGAGAATCGCGATCCGCATGATGCAGACGGTGGAGCGTGGGAGGAAACAGCTGGGTTAGGGGTCAGGGACGAAGGAGAGGACCGGCGGCCTCGACATTGCACTTGCATCCACGGTCCGAAGGCGGTCTCCAGTGGTGTTTCAGTGGGGAGGGCTTGGGGAGGGGCGTCGTTAGAGGGCTGAGGTGTGGCTGCAGAGTGTCCCTCCGATTCAGTGGCAGTCATCGGACGAGAAGGACAAACAGACGAGTTGTGACCTATGAGACCACAGGTGAAACAGATATGCGGCAGTCCTTCATAAGCAACATGAATAAGCTCTCCATCTAATTCCACAACCGAACGCAGGGGGGAGCTGATGTCCACATTGACGGCTACGCAAGCAAAACGCCCCGGTAAGCTTGTTGCGTATTGTGATCGATTTTAACTGTTTTGCCCACTAGGTTACTAAGAGCCGCGAGAATGGAGGGATGGTGCTGCGAGATGGGGAGCTCAGGAAACTGCACCCATGCAACGACGTGGGTGATCTTACCGAACGAAGGCCGAAAATCAGGTGTCCACAGTTGAACCGAGAGGACGTGCCCTGCTATGATCCAGGTCCCTTGAGTTAAAGTATGGATATAATCTGCCTCTTCCCGAAAGTTTATCAGGTAGAATTCATTTTTCAGATCAACAATTTTTAGGGGCCCTTTAGGATGCCACATAGTTTGGAGCCGCCCCCTAAGCAAATTGAATCCCAATTTCCGTCTCACGATTGCTTGTGCCCATAGCTTGTCTAATTTGCCCTTAAAATTGGAGGATAATCTAACACCTAAACCGTAGCCACCTTGTACAACGGAGATGTCACCATCTTGCAGTTCAATAGGGTCTTCCTCTGGCCAAGCTAAATCTACCCGTTCAGTTGCAGGTCGTGTAGGGCCGGTGACTGCCGCGCTGTAGCTCATCGGTGGGTGCGGCCCTGGCGGTTCTATGGGGGTGGGGTCGTTAAAATGCTCCTCACATGGGAATCAGACTTATGCCACTGAAGCTAACTCTAAATTATTCGGATCAGTGGCACAAATCTCGAACTCAAAGGTTATGTATCGTTAGGGAAAGTAATATGGGTGTGACCCTACTAAAAATACCAGTAAAATTAAGTGATTATTTTATAATTTTATTTAAAACAATGCAATTATCCGATACTAACTCCAGTTCTACAAATATTGTTCCAATTTTTTGCACACTGGTACAATGATTTCATCGCCATCGTCGTCGTGGGAGCAGTAAGGCTAATCCAGAAAGACCCGTTATTAACTTGATCATTAGAATTACCTGGACAACGTATCCCTTAGCTTGTAGAACAAAGGAAAAAAATACAGAGCTGCAAATACAAGCGGCAAAACAAAATTGCTCATGCTTTCATCATTTGTTTACTGTTTTCCCAGTTCACACGTCGCATTCGCATCCTAGTTTTCGTGTATATTTTCCTGATGCTCAAGTGCAAACACAATCCCAGATTTTGATGCCTTAAGGCGCAACCACATTACGAGTGTGGCGTAACGATCCGGACACTGCCTAGAGTGAGATTTGAGGAAATTAACATGTCAGTGAAAATGTGAACCACTTGCACCTATACAAAAAGACTTCACAGTTTGTAACTTACAATTTGAGCGCACAGAAGCAATTCATGAATTTGCAGTTGCAGCTACGATGATGTCTCATCAACAGTGTTGTCGGACTCTTGTCTAGCAGAAATCACCCGGTCCAGGGTTTGGTCTGGGACTGTTATTCCGGCAGTCTCCAGGTCTGCCACTATTGCAATTGCAGCATCTAATTCCCCAAGGTCGAGACACAAAGAGATTACTTCATCATACAGAGGACTGCAGTGAAAGACACTGATTAGTTTACATAAGCGAATACTTCGAAACAGCACTAGTTTATAGCACACTCAAGTTTCAGTTTACAACAAGCTTCTACAATTACAATATTAGGTGGGAGCTCACTCGACGGCCTTTCGTATTTTAGCATATAAGCTACAGAACCTTACCTCCCATATTTATAGCCTAGGCTATGTGTGGTCTGCAATATCTTCAAAAAGGTTGAAGGCATAGGGGCCCTTATAGCAGCACGCAGTATCATGGCACAATCACCGATTGTAGGTGTTCCCCCCAAATCTATGACCTGAAACACAATTTAGAGTATCCTTGAGCCTGTATGTGACAACAGAAACCATAACCCCAACATACAATATTAGATTCACCATGTGTGAAAAGGTCCATACCAACCACAAGTTAGTACACAACAGGAAAGCATTATCGAGTTCCTAAGTCTGAAAACAAACAAGAAAGGTATAACAACATGCCTTCAGCAATACTTTAATTGCCAAATCAACTTCCCATTCTTGTGACCATCTCTGTGGACGCCTGTTCTTTAGTTCTTTCTCCCATGTCCAGCCCCAAACATCAGCTATCGTATACATATCATCTACATCAAAAACTTTCCTTTCTCTCAGCTCCTTAAATGCCTCAATTAAATCTTCAGGAAACCAGTCATCGTCGTCATCATCCTAAATATCCATACACATAACGTCGATGTCATTATTATCACCATTAAGTGAACCAGATTGCCCAATAATTATTTGTTTAAAGGTGTAACTAAACCAAGCATTGTATGTGGCATTCACAAATTTTCTTGTTAAGAAAAAGATTACTAGGATATAAAATGCTTTAGACTTCTATTGATAAGAAAGCCTAGAGTAGAACGTTGAGGTAAAGAATATGAGGATATATCATAACAAAGTTAGATGACTCAGAACTAGGAATCAATTGACGAAAATGATATCAGATAAATTCCCATACCTCCACTGATACTCGGGCAGCTCTCCTTCTTGATCTTTTGGATCTCCTAGCTGTTTGATCAGAATCTTTCAACAATTGAACTCCAATCATTTGAAGAGGTTTCTTAGCCTCCACTTCTTTGGCCTTAACTACTTCTCCATCTGGGCTCTCAGTTGGTTCTGGTTCCACTTCTTCCTCTTCATCAGCTTCCTCATCTTCAACCTCTTTCCCAGTATCATCTTCATCATCAACATCATCCGCCACATCCACAACTTCTAATTTACCTGCATCCATGGACTTGACACGGTCACCATTCAAGCCCTCCCCAAGAAAGCGGCGCTTCCAAAACTCTGTATTTCCTTCTTGCAACTTTATCCTTGAAATTTGTTCATCCAATTCTTCATCAACCTACGAAACAGACAGCATGTAGTTTGGGACATCATAAAGTGAATCGGTACAAGAACTCCAGGTACAAGTATTTCAGAACATAAATATGTCTTGCTGTTCATGTAAGGGTGTACATGCGCATGCTAACGCACATGTGGACGTGTATTTGAAAGAGAAATAATTATCTAAAGTAAAAGGAAAGCGAGAGTGAGAGAGAGATAGAAAGACCTCTTCTTCCTCCTCCTCCACAGGAGGAACCCATAGGGGTCGACCACGAGAACGGTTGATTCTCCTAGCTTTCTGTACACGTTGGTAAAGAATATTTCTAGTACCATCAGTAGGTAAATCTTGAGCTTCCAGTTCTTCCCTCAATTCAGAAACTGTCATTTTACTAGCTGCCTTAGGTTTTAGAACATTCTGATCAGGACCCTTGATAATTTTTTTCAATCTTTCCTCTACGCTCAGATAATCAGACTCAGATACATCTCCCAAAACCGAAATGCCTTCATTTTGTAAGATCCTCAGAACTTTTCGATGATATTTCTTCCATTCTTCGAGACATCTTTGCTTGAAAGAGGTCTCTATGGGATTCGAGTATATGAATCCAGCAGCATCAGGATCTAAAGGGGTTTTTCCCCTTCGAGGTACCCACCGCTTGCGCTCACCAGTAAGCCCACCCTCTGCAACGTACCTGATTTATGTTACCGAGATAGATGGCTGAGATAAAATTTAAAATTCTGCAGTGCAGAATTTTCTAACAAATTATCAGAAAGATAAGAGCTTTAAACTTTTATAATGTGCTGAAAACAAGAAGCAAATTTTCAAGACTTGCAGTGCCAGATCTTGTTCAAAGTATGCTACTGTCAAATAGTAAAGAAATTAATAACGAAAATAAAGCAACTGTTTTTTATAAATCAATACCAAGCCATACTTATAAATCAATACCAAGGCATACCTAGCAATGTAATCAATTTCATATCCAAGTTCAGCTTCCTCCTGTAAAGGTTCAATCCATGAGCTAACTAATGTTCGATACTTTCTGCTCAATATCATCGCTCGAGGTGGAATTGGTTGGCCATCTTTGGCCATAGCTTCTAAAGCATCCAGCAGCTCAACAATCCTTCCTGATTCAAGCATAATTTTCAGCTCGTAAACATTGTCTTATAGAGGAGAAATCCAAATATCAGCAACTTACTAACAGTAAAATTCATAATGTGTTGTGAGAATGAACAGAAGCATTCCACAATGATTATTGGGAGGGACAAGAAATGGAAGTGAAGATAGCAGATGGAAACACTTATAAAACTAGCTGAAGTTTAAGTAACAAGTGCACCCAGAATTCTGGAGTTAATAAATGAAAAGAACTTTAAATGATCTTCCAGTAAAATTCCATAGCAAAACTTTGGAATTAACAAAAGCAAATGCCTCTTAATATCCATTTGCTTTAGCTGGAAACTCATGAGTCCAGAAGAACCTTTTGATAGAAATTTAATATAACATCGGGAAACTTGCCTTCAGTAGGCATAACCAATGAGTGGAAAATTAACAGAGCATGAGTATATCCTGAAAGAAACAGGATAACAACACATTTGTCGTGCAGATATTCATCGAAAACAAATAAACACAAAAAGCAAACGTGTAGGGATTCAGGAACTAGATTTCAGACCAGTAAACCAAATTTTCTTCTTTGTTTGTAACGTAAAGTGGCGGATTAACATAGATATCTCTATTATAAGCTACTTGAATAGTTTCATACACATTGCATTTATAAACTGAAAGGAAAATCATTGAATCTTAACATAGTTGTGCAACCTTTTCTCTTTGGTATCAAATAAGGGCATACTCAAGTATGAAATCAGATTAAACAGAAAACAAATAAAGCATTCGAGGATATGTTAAAAAACAGAACAAATAAGATTAATTAGATAAGTAGAAGATCATTGGACTTCCATCCACAACAATTTGATACCTTTCAACCTTTAAGTAGATTAGTAGTTCATTGCATAAGACGACACTACTACACCATCTTAAGATGAATCAAAGCTTGTGCTACACTTATATTCAAACATATACATACATTCATACCTTCTCTACATAAAGCCCGTAGATATAAGGACAGCGGATCACCATAGTTCCCTTCACAATGTAAAAGTTTAGTTCCCCCATCAAAGTTTTTAAGTGCACGGAAATGCCTTATAGCTTCATTTATCACACGGTACTTAGTAAAGCATTCCACCAACAGCCTGAACAAGCACAAAATATGTTATGTAACACAACCAAGAAGAAAAGAAAGAAGGTGTAATATTATGAAAATACTACCTAAATTCATAGTTGTGTCAAACATAGTGAGTTTCAAGACTATATTAGATCAAAGAATTCAAAAAGCTGAAAGAAAGAATTGAAGTTCAAAAGGTAAATTGTGTAAACTATTTGATATCTTATATTTCTCAAGATTTTCAAATAAATCTTCATCTTTAGTAGGTTGTAAATTAGGGAACATTGAAACACGACATAGCTTAGGCCTAACTTTTTGGTCTTAGTTAATAGATCAAGTATATATTTCCTTTGAGACAAGAAAATGTTTTTCTTACTTCTTGTCACCTCTGCTCCCAAAAAATACTTTAAAACATCTAAATCTTTTGAATGAAACTGACTGTGACAAAAGGACTTCAAAGATGATATGCCCATAATATCACTTCTAGTAATGACAGTATCATCTGCATCACAACAAATAAAATGATACCAGATGCTGAATGTTTATATAAAATCAAGTGGCGAATGTACTCATCTTCATGCCAAAAATTTCCACTGGCTAACTAAACTTTTTAAACCAAGTATAGGGACTATGTTTTAGATCATACAAGGACTTTCAAAGATGACAAACTTTCCCATACTCGCACTGAGCAACAAACTCCCATGTTACACTTCTCCTGAAGGTCACCATGTACGAAGGCATTTTTGATGTCTAACTGATGTACAAGCTCATCATGAGTAGTTGTCATACAAATAAATAAATGAATAGAGGTCAATTTTGCAACAAAAGAGAGAGTATCAAAATAATTCACACCATAAGTTTAAACATAGCCTTCTGACACAAATCATGCTTTAGTCAAGCATGGATAAATCAGGGTTGATTTGACTACAAACAATTTTTGGGGGAGTGAAAGAATCAAGCGAGGTAACAAAAGAATAAGAAGACAAAGACAAATGATCATAAGAAGCAAAATAATTAATAGGATAAGTACACTAAGGTTTAGCTTTACGAAGAATAATTGAGAGATCAGGGTCATCAAATATTGGATCATATATCAAATAAGGGACAGGTACCAGACTTGTATCAAGACGATCAATCATCTATAATAGACCATGTGAATTGGCAATTGTGGTCGCATATGAGTATCATGTGTAGGGTAATGTCAGTGGTCTGATATAAGATCTTATAAACTAACAAATCATCATCCTCCTTGTCAAAAATAGAAATATGAAAGAAAGGGATGTGTTCCAAAAAAGTAAAATCAGCTGACAAAAAACAATGTTAAGATTAGGATAGCAGCACTGATACCCCTTATGTAGACAATTAGCCCAAGAGAATATATTTTAAAGATTTGGGATCTAATTTAGTGACTTGAGCATGCACATCACGAATAAAACAAGTAATACCAAATATTTATGGCCTAATAATGAACAACAGGTAGAAAAAATAATATTATAAGTAATCTCACCACGAAGAACAATGAAAGTATGTGGTTGATCAAAAAAGGTGTGGAGACTGCATCAACCCAAAATTGTTTAAGAACATGGATTTGGAATAAGAGTGCTCTGTTGATTTTGAGATGTAAATTTTTTTCTTTCAGCTCCACAGTTTTGAAATGATCTGTCAACACATGAAGATTGTTGAAGAATAACATTCTGGATCATATGGGTTTGGAATGAAGACTACCCTTCTAGAAGAATGCTATTATAGAATCCCTTTCTTTTGCAAGCCCAAGCATCTTTTCCAATAACCCGATCCTAAAATAAAAAAATAGAATAAGAAATTGCAAGAAAGTTCAATTCTTTTGTAATCCTTTTAATGGATAACAGATTGGTAGACAATTTGGGAATATATAGCACAATTTTCAGAAGAGGGTTAGTAACTAAAGGAATTGTTCCTTGACCTATAATACTAGTAAAAGAGACAAGTAGGTTCAAGATATGAGGAAAAGGAAGTAATGGAGTAGGATTAACAGCGCTAGAACCAATAATAAAGAAAGTAGATCTATCAACTAAAGTAATATAAGAGGCACATGAGTGTCTCTGGAATTTAGAGAAAGATTAGAGTTACATATCATGTGAGGAGTCAATAACCTATCGTGAGGAAGAGGAAAGACATGTGTTAGCAATAGCAATGATAAGGTGAAATAAACTTTCTAACACTTCTTGGTACTGGGTTAATTTAGCAAATTCATCAGTGAAAGCTATAATTGTCTTCTTAGTGGATGAGCTAGGCGTAGCAGTAGCCACAATATGCAAAATGGCATTTAAGAGTTTTATTTTGTAACTTCCGATACATGCATCTGCTATAAACCAACTCATGACAGTATTGACAAATAATTCATGCACCCTAATTCCTATTACCCCAGTTGTATGTCTCTCATCTATTATTATTCATATAAGATGACTTCGTAGTGCCAAATTCATTATTTCGACTAACAAAATCACCAAGAATCTTGAGTATTAGGAGCAATAAATGCATTGACATCTATGTGAAGTATACGAGTAAAGACCTTACACAAGTATATGAGTAAAGACCTTACACAAGTAGGAAATTTCAGCTCTTGAGAGAATTTGAGACTTAGCAATCTCAAACTACTGGTTGAGATCATCCAAAAAGATCATTACTGACATTTACCCCACTGAGCTTGCTGAACTTTGGCATAAGGACTAAAAGATAGCAAGAAATTAAATTCTTCATAGGTCTTTTTGAAATTCATAAAATATGTTTGAAGAGACTGATCTTATTGTTCAACATGATAAAAACCCTTACACCCTTCGAAAATATAGGAAATATTTCCTTTTTCAGAATACAAAAATTCCAAAAATTCCATCAAATTCTTTGACATACAATCGTTAATCAAATTGGCGTCCTTGTTGTCAATAAAATTCTAATTCATAAGAATAATTGAGCATCATAGTGCAAATATTCCTTGCGATTATGGTTTGATGGTGGATCATCAATGAGGTGGTCTTTAGAAATGCTTTGTAGGTAAATTAGAATTGTCTTACACCAATCCATATAATTGATGAGACTAGTCAACTTACATTATGTGATCTTACATATCACATGAATGACATTAGTCACAGCCAAATTTTTTTGTTCATCATTCATATAGAGACAACGTGTGCCTATCAAGGTGTTGAGGAAAGTAGACAAACATTTGTAGCAGGAGAGGCAATGTCAAAATAGTTAATTGTAGGCATAGCTCCGTGGCACGGACAACCACATGCCAACAAGTGGGTGAGGAGATAGAATCTTCAAGCGACGCATAAGGTTTTACACACAAGGCTTTCGATAATTAGTCTTCGAGAAGAGGTTAGTTAGCTGTTGATGCTCCTAGTTCTGCCGACGAGGACAGTGAATGGTCATTTGGAACGGATGACCCAAAAAATTTTAAACTTACACTCGCTAGACAAAACTAAAGCAGAAGAAGAAAGGTAGACCCCACCTCTATCAATGGGTAAAATGGAAGTTAAAAAGAATCAAATAGCCAAGATTGGCTCTAATAAAATGTAAACTATAGAGCGAAATATTTTTGTATTCATAAGAGTATAGCTATAAATATATACTAGCTAATCAACAACTAGTTGGGTAAGAAGATCTTCATAATCAAGCCTTAAGATATTCTAACAATTACACAATCTTTACAATATGTAATAAACTACATGCAACTCAAGTCATCACAAATACATAGTAGCAACATAGTAAAAAAAAATTGTAACGCTTAATCACAGGTTTTTCCTTTCCTACCCTACGAAGGAATACACTTGAAAGAACTCAAGAAGTGATCAAATGTCATTTATCCAACTTTCAAGTATTTCAAACACATAATGCACATCATAAGATACCAACAATGAGACAATAAGTATTGCATATATTAATGTTAATATATAACCCAATCTCTAAGGCCTACCAGTCACTTCAGATTTTGAATTGAATGATTTTCCCACAACATATATCTTAGCAAAAATGTCAATACATCAATAATTTTCCTTGATTGAGAAATTGGCTTATAATAGGACATTAAATGTACCAAATAATCAACTGATAAGTTTAGCATAAAACTTGACAAACGTCATAAATAAAATTGTTTGAGATTTTCTACTATGTTCAAGGAATTCCAACTTACGCGTAAGTTCTAACATCTGGCTGCAATCGTTTGTGATCTTCAACCATCATCCCAAGCAACTCAGCAACATCTTGCACCCTACATTTCATGTCAACATCACAAGATTATGAATCTAAATAAATCCCAATTGAGACTACAAAAAAGTTAAAATTAACCAAACCTCCAAACAACAGTCTCTCTACGAATGTTAGGATAAGTTAAAATATAATGTCAAGAAGAAAAAACAAGTGAACAAGAATCTAAAGCATTGAATTTGGTTAATAGCTCAATAGGAATTATACCTCAAGATGAAAATGCAAGTCAATATCAAGAATAAAACTCAAAGAAACTGGCTTACAGAACATGGAATGACATCATTGTTCATAAGATGACAGAATAATATAGGTATAGACATGGCCATTTATTGATGCATGAGAAAATCTACCTGTCGTAGGATTCAGCTCTTGTATAAGCTTGAATGACCCAATTGTATGTCTCAGTATTGGGTTTCATATAGTCTGTCATGCAAAAACAGTTTTCAGAATCAAAGAAACTTCCAAATAATGAATACAACAAAAAGTTGTTCAGATTCAACAATCATAAAACCACTGTAGCAAATTACTGAATGTGTAATTGATAAGCAGTAAGCAGCTCATAATATTAGGCTGAGTCGGACACTGTTACAGCAACCTATTAGACATTTAGACTACTGTTTCACAGAACAGGATGATGAACTTCTCATAAATTGGCATAATGATTAAGTAACCATCATAAAAGGATTTCAGGAAAACACAAGTAAAAGCAAACAACTAATTGATGAGGCTTATGTCATTCCCCTTGGCATTGGCAAACTTCATTATGTTTGGGCCTGCCATCTTTTAGATCATATGACTCATTTTCAGAATAGATATATACAATAGGTTCAACATCCACAAGGAAAGCCTCAACTGTAGATCTACTTAGGCTGCTTCATAGAAGCTATCCCAATTCCACAACGGAAATAGCTTCTTCAGATAAGCTAAGCAATGAGCTAAAAAGGAATAACTTAATACCACAAAGAACCAGAGTTTATGAGTGTTGAACCTTCTCCTCCATATTCCATGTTCTCAAATGTAGCAAAAGCTATTTCAGGTATTCCGCAAGTAGCCTAAATAAAGAAATATAGAGTGAGTTTGGTGTAGGAATCACAAGAGCAAAACTACGCAAATCTATCAAAGAAGCAGTTACAAACAATGCGGGCAAGATGCAGTACTCGTAATAGCATCTATATGCAGCAGTTGAAGTCACATGTTAGATTTTCATATAGGGATACAAACCAGACATGAATTTGCAGGTTCAAGTAACAGCAAAGATGAGTTACAATGCCATGTAAAGAAGTTACATGGCTCACCTGCACACTAAGAAGACAGTTGAAATGAAAGGTTGTAGCCATACGGCCGGCTGCTTCCATTTCATACGCAATTTCAAGTGCATTGGAATGATCTCCGACTTTGCAATCCGCCTCAATTAAAAGATCATAAAGTTCGTCAGTGGCCCTCAGCCCGCCTTTAGCACCCTTCAAGAAGACATTATTTGCATCCTCCAAGTAATTTTGCTTAACAAGCACCTCTGAGGCAAGTTGTACGACAACACACAGACTATATTAACCAATTTTTTTATTATTTTTACCAATCAGAAATTTAGGAAAAAGTCCAGCTCATTGTTTTTGGTTACCAACAAGGACAATCCAAGCTTGGCGGATATCGTAATTCAACTTCTCCATTGCAGCGAGAATCTCGAAACCTCTAATGGCATGGCCTTTGGATCCAAACAAGCGAATTAGCACAATGAACGTCTCGTGGAGAGGCGTTAGACCTGCACTCAACTCTCTTCTCAACGACTGCATCTGTATGCGCACATACAGCAATACATACATTGCTTTAAGAGCGTTGAATGTTTTCTTAAAATGCTAAAACAAAATAGGTGGAGTCGTACCGCGCCTTCATGATCACCCGCGAGAGCATGAGCCGCCACAAGGCCGTGGAAGGAGCGAGGACCGGGGGTCAGTCCGGCGGCGATCATATCGTACATAACCTCGGACACACCTTCGGAATCTCGATTTCTGGTTCGCTCCATGAGTTCCTCCATGAAGCTGAAGCGTAGGCTTTTCTCAAGAGCGGAGATGGAGTCATCATCGGCCTTCTTCAGTTGAAAAAGCTGCTTTCTTCTTCTGGACTTCTTTTTTGTCGAAAGAGTGGCGGCGCTGGCTACGGCGCTGCAGGAGGAGGAGAAGGAAGAGTAGGAAGAGTTTGGGTTGAAGAGCAGACGAGAACAGGAGGGAAAGAGTAAGGACATTTCCATTCTTGGATAAGAGAGGAAAAAGCAGCCTGGCTACCGAGAATAGAGATTCTTACTAATGTGATGCTCACGTGAGCTCACACGTGCCTATGCTTTTATTTGTTTTAGAAATTTTCATCTAATTATTACGCATAAGGGGCTAGTTTTAACGTTGGAAACAAAGTTATGAATACCATACCAGGCTCGGTATCGAATTAAGCTCTGAAATAGAACTGTACCGTTATGATAGGCCATGACGTGGATCGTGGATCGACTAGAGTAGGCAGTTAGCAATAATAGCAATAATATCTCGTAAGTGCTGATTATGTGGCCTTAAGAGTAGGATTCATATCTCTTAAGTGCTGATTATGTGGCCTTAAGAGTAGGATTAAGTAGTTGCTCTTCTTTCCTATTTATATTACATGTAATATGCGGCAGAGAGGGGAATGAAAAATATCTAAACTTCTTATTTTGAGAATTTATTCTCTTGGCTTTGACTGGGACCTATCAGTGGTATCAGAGCCCTTTTTTCTTAAACTTCTTTTTCTTTCTCTTTTTATGGCAACCAACAAGGAGAGAATCGAAAATCTGGAAGTTAGCTTAGGCCAGCTCCAAGACAACCTATCAAGAATGGAACGGGGACTTGGTGAGGAACTGCAGCAAATTAAAGCAGCCATCACTAAATTCTCTGAGCTTTCTCTTCCTAGCAAAGACGCGTCCAGCGGTGCAAGTGACCGAAGTATCCAAAATCGCACTCACCAGGATGAATCCAGAGAAGGAGGGAAACCATTGTTTTCTGCGAAACTAGCTACGTTGGAGTTTCCGAAATATTCCGGAGACGATCCAACAGAATGGTTTACCAAGGTAGACCAATTCTTTGAATATCAGGGAACCCCAGATTCAGATAAGGTATCCTTGGCCTCTTACCACCTTCGTGGAGAAGCAAATGAATGGTGGCAATGGCTTCGTAGAACACATACTGAAGTAGGAAAAGACGTTTCGTGGGAGGTATTCTCTGAGGAATTGTGGTCTCGTTTTGGGCCCACCGATTGTGAGGATTTTGACGAATCGCTATCCAAAATTCGTCAAACAGGAGACTTACGAGACTATCAGCGGGAGTTCGAAAGACTGGGGAACAGAGTTAAGGGTTGGACCCAGAAGGCGCTTGTCGGGACTTTCATGGGAGGTCTTAAACCCGAAATTGCTGAAGGGATCAGGATGTTCAAACCAAAGACATTGAAGGACACCATCAGTTTGGCGAGAATGAAGGATGAGCAATTGCTGCGTCAAAAAGAGGCAATTCGCCCATCTTTCCAAATGGGTTCTTCTTCCCCAACAAAAATTAAACCGTCCACACCGGTGAGGCAGCTTACTTGGGAAGAGATGCATAAACGCAGAACGCAGGGGCTATGCTTCAATTGTGACGAAAAATTTATCCCTGGCCACAGATGCTCCAAACCACATCTCCTCCTTGATGGCGGATGTAATTTTGAAGAGGATGATGCTACATGGGAGAATTCTACTGACCTGCAATCTAGATTTTCAAATCTGAACCTTGAGGACAAGGTTCCTTCAAAATGGGGAAGCAATGATAGAACCCCGCCACGAAGGTCTTCGATGATTCTTATCTAGAATAAGAAGTGCTTGGACTAAGTCTTGTTTTAGTTGCTGCTT
>JAJMLV010000003.1:49997918-50008126 GCA_027123465.1 Erythroxylum coca
AATCGACACAACAATTTTATACTGGTTCACCCCAAACCGTGGGCTACGTCCAGTCCTCAAAATCCCTTCTGAGATTTCACTATACTTCACAATAATACAAGTATTCTTTTCACCGAGCCTCTTCAGGTCTCGTATAGCAAGTATTCTTTTTCTCACTTAGCCTCTTCAGGCTCTCGACTATTCCTCTTTTTTATAGAAAGATATTGCGAGCTTTGTTACAAAAAATATAGCTCTCGTGTTTTCGCACAAATACAGTGTTTAGTTTTTGAATATCACTAAGAAGAAAAATCACTAACACAAATTGTTAACATTTTCAGTCTTCGAATTTGACTCATATTTATAATCTTCATCTTCAACTGCTTCTTGATAACTGCTTTTTTTTATTGATTCTTGATCTTTAAAGAAACGGTTATTCAGTTAAGTTCTGTAACTAACTCAAACTGATTTGCTTATGCATCTACGACTCCTTCGTCTCATTTTGGCTTCGCTTCCGTCTCATTTTTTCTTCCGTCTCATTTTGCTTTAGTTTTCGTCTCATTTTGCTTTAGCTTCTGTCTCATTTTTGCTTCCGTCTCATTTTCCTTTAGCTTCCGTCTTGCTTTGCTTTTTCTTCCATCTCACTTTGCTTTGCTTTTGTCTCACTTTGCTTTTGCTTCCGTCTCATTTTGCTTTGACTTCCGTCTCATTTTTCTTCATCATTATTTGTTTTGCATCAAAATTAATTGTAAATTCATTTTGACTTAACAATGAATACTTATTTTAACAAATTATTGTAACATATACAAATTATCTAAAATGTTTAGAAGAAAATTATTATTATATTAAAAATATGCATTTAAAAATTCACATATGAAAAGTAAATAGAACCTAATCATTTTAGAAAGCATTAATGGAATAACGGATTGACATAATTATGATAATTGGAACTATAATATAAGCCAAACCCATCTTATAATATTTCATTAATAAACTGAATTTCATACAAACAAGTTTTGGTTAGTGCAGGCCATTTACATTAATAATATAGGAAATTTAAATGGGAAGTTCAAACCACAAACAAATACCCAAATTAAAATAAGTATACAAAAACCTAGTGAATAAAAAAAATCACTTACCTCAATTGACACACAAAATGATCTTCTTAAAGTTACAGAGCTAGAATGCAAAATATAGAAACTGTAGCAAAATTCGATTAAAATGTGTTTTGTTCATTGTTGTCATTGTGAAAAATAAAAGGAAATGAATGTCATTTGAATACCTACTAAAGCTTCTCTTCAATCTCCTTCAAAATAGAAATACTGCCAAATCCTAATTTCATACAACCAAGCAAAAATTGTTCACAATTTAAAAAGCGGGATATAATAAAACAATCAGGTAAAATGAACATATCAGGATTAGTGGTAAGCAATATTGATTTAAAGGTAGTACATATTAAAGAATTGACTATTTAAAACATAGAGGATATCTTTATCATTGAAAATCAAGGGAAGGATAGATGAATAAGTGCTATATGTTTGTCTTCACTCAAAAAGTCTACATAATGTAGTGATAAGTTAATATGTAAGTTAACATGCAAGTCAATATATATGTATACCAATTAGTTCATTTCTTTAATAGTTTTAACAATTGTTTACCCCTTAGCTTTCAAACATTCCTTCTTCGATTGTTTTGAAAAAATTTTACCCCTTTGTTATCACAATATAAGGGACAATATCTTATTAACTTAGGAATTTTCAAGAATTATCATAAGAAGAAATATATCAAAAGTTGCACTTTGAAAATATATTTTTCGACAACTTTTGATTTAGTTAGTTAGGAGCTTCATATTTAACATCTTAACAGCTTTTGTACTTCCCTATTCTTTCATCAAATGGTTATAACAATATATCTTAACAATATCTTTTAGTGTTTTGGTCAGTAAAGAACTGACTCAACTCTTTAATAAAGTCAAGGGCGTCATCCTCTCCCTATATCTCTATTATATATACTGAAGCTCTCAATCGAGCAATAGATAAGAACATTGAATAGGAATGTAAGTTTAATTATCATTATAAAGGGAAAATACTTTATCTATTGAAAATTGTTTTTTTGTAGATCTTTTCTTGCTTTATAATCTTTTTCTCTCTTTATTCATTTAAATGTTATTGAAAGAATGCTCATTAATTTCATTTGGAGCAGTGAGAAGAATGATGCTTTAGGTTTCAAATTAAATGGACTAATAAATGATGCTTCAGATACCAAAGAGGGCTAAGTGTTATTTCAATCAAAACTATGAGTATATTGCATCGTATTTGAGAGAATACTAGAACATTTTACATAACAAAAATCATTGTAGATTTAATGGACTCACACTTAATTTCTAAAAGGTAACAGTATGTGGAAATTTAAAACAAAAGAAAACAACTCCAAGACTCTCAAAAAATTCTATATCTAAAAGACAATGTATGTAATTACCTAAAGAGAAAAGTAGGAAACATTAAAAATATTACCTAAAGAGAAAAGTAGGAAACAGAAAAAATATTCATTTTTGTAGTACAATTGGCACCACCATAGTCTTGTTTATAACTACTAAAGTGTTCAAACATTAATGTCAAGTATAGAAAATATAGTTAATGTATAGCTATTATTCAAAGTGATTCTTGTATATGGTTCATATTGAACTTGAGAAGCTTCTTTTATATATAGGACAATCTCTCGAGTTACAAACCTAAACTAGACATTGAAGAAACAATTATATAGTTAAGGAACAATTCAACAAAATAAATAGAACTCAAATAGTCACAGAAATACATTTTTTCAAAGAATAGACATTTTATCAAATACCTTATATGCATAAAAAATTTATCACAACATCATAACCAAATTCACATCTTATCCCTTCTATCACTAACAGCTCTACCTGAAATGTTTTTTTCCAATCACAAAATACCAAAACAAATGATACAAATCAAATAATCACAAAATACCACCGTGACATGCATACCTCCACATAAATATGACAATGTCCAAAGAAGAGGACAAGTAGAAGACACAACACGAAATGACGACAAC
The DNA here is from genome assembly GCA_027123465.1 of Erythroxylum coca. Taxonomy (NCBI): domain Eukaryota; kingdom Viridiplantae; phylum Streptophyta; class Magnoliopsida; order Malpighiales; family Erythroxylaceae; genus Erythroxylum; species Erythroxylum coca. The sequence continues at coordinate 50,000,970 of JAJMLV010000003.1, forward strand.
ACTGACGATAGATGACAAACAAGAGAAGAGAAATCACCGGAGGAGAAGACGCAGCAGGGAGGAAGAAAAAAGAAGGAACTAACGGTGGGGGGAGGGGTACTTCGTGTTTTTTTTAACTTAAACAAAATGACGTTGTTTTCTTTCACTTAAAAATGCTCAAGCTAAAGCAGACAATGACGTTTACCTTGAAAATTTACTGACAAATTTTATTGACGAAAAATTTCCTTCAGTAAACTCAAAACTTTAGTATTCTGCCAACCATTCCCATCTTATTTACCGATGGGCATTTGATACAACCGCTAAATTTTGTTGCAAATTGAATTCCCTCCGCATTTACCAACAGATATTACTATCGCCAATAAACAAAATTTTTCCAGATAATTTTTTCAACAGAAAAAGGATTTCTGTTGGTAATTGCCAACGGTTTTTGTCGGTAATTTTCTATCACTAATTCCTACTTTTCTTGTAGTGGTTTATGTTTCGTCACCTAAAATATTGCCAAATCTGCTAGCTAAAAATTATAGTTGAATTTTTTAGCAATTGTCGTCAATAGTTTGTTGCTACACTTTTTTTCATAGCTAAATACTATTAAGTATGTTTTCATAATTGTAGCCTAAAAACATAGCTAAAATTTTTTAGCTACAATTTATAGAATATTGTCAAATATTTTTAGCTACGTTTTATGAAACACTGTCAAATATTTTTATCTACATTTTCGCCAAATGTTATACAATGTTGCGAGAAATTATTTATTACATTTAGTCCATATTATTGAAAAATATATTTTGTATATAATGTACCAATATAATTTTATTTTAAATTAATTTTACAAATAAATTGTATAAAAATATTATTAATTCAAAATATGAAGCATCGTATATAAAAAGTAAAATATTATTAAATTACACCAAGAAAAAGAATATTCTTCATATACAAGATTTTAATTATAACTTTAAAAATTCTTATGGATAAAATAATAAGTAAAGAGACCAATTTACAAGTTATAAATGCTCATATTACAAAAAAATTAGAGCATAATTTGAACGACTACCTAGTATTGTCTATGTCAATGAAATTGTAATAATCCAATTAAAAAGTTTAGTTAAAATACAATAAAAATTTTGAGAGTATTAAAACAATAGGCTCTAATTAAAGCAAGCATCACATAACTTTACCATTCATGGCATAATCACTTAATAGTTGCATCTTTATCAAATTTGTAATCCAAGAAAAAAAATTATTAAATTTAAATTATAATACAAATAGGAATTGAAAGAAAAAAGTATAGGAGATATAATTAATACTCTTCACTTTCGTCTTCATTTCTATCATAATCTGGGCTAAGTAATGTTTTGAATAACATATAATGTTTTGCTATTTTTGCTTGACTTTCTTATACTGAAACCTTATGTCCCTTGTTTTCCTTTTGAAGTTGTTGAACGATTGTTTTATATGTGAGGTTGGAACATTTAGTTTAAGGCCACAGCCAAGACCTTTGGCATATCTAGAACATGTACTAAGTATGGTATCATAAATGTCTTCTACATTAAGTTTATTTCCCTCAGACATATATTGCTCTAATAACTCTTACACCTTATTCTAAATTAAAAATAAAATCAATATTCAATTCAAATATTATTACTTACTACTACATTAATAATTGAACTAACATATTGCACAAACTTTTATACTTAGTTTTTTCCTACTTCTTCTAACAGCTACCCTTTACCTTTCTTATAGTGAGTGGCTTTATATAGTATGATCCTATCACACTCTTGTCCATATAGTTCTTGTCACTCTATTTTATGAATGAAAGATACAAGACATAATAAATAATGTAGTGTTTATTGATATAATTATAACTTGCAAAAAAAGATCTTACATATTTGTTTAGCACAACTACAAATGATTTTGGAACCTTAATTATAAGGTGTTCTCATTTTTTCTCTATTTTTGCCTTCTCACAATTTTTCTAAATAAAGAAAAAGATTAGGTAGTCGTTACATCATCTAATAAGAGTAGCGGAAGCAAATGTGAAAGCAAAGAAAACAAGCCTGAACATTTAGTTCCACCTAATAATCTCACAAATTATTCCAATTTTCATCGGTTAAATCGATGTATAAAACAGTGCCATAAAAATATATAAAGAGAGCGAGAATCGAAATAAGTAAAACAACTAGCTAAAAAGATAAAGAGAGGTGAACTTGCATAAATAATTAGATAAAAAAACATAGATAATAATTAAAGAAACATATGTGATTATTAATTTCATGAGTCAAAACCTGCTTCTAGATGGGTAGCATAATGTTTTGATAAGAGTAACTGAAATTGTTTAAGTTCAGCTTCCTTTTGTGCTAAGATAATTTGATACCCTTGAATGCTTTCATAACATCTTTCTATTTGAATTGTAGGGGGTTTGGAATATTAAGGAAGTACTGAATTAGATGTATGTTTTTTCTTGTTGCGAGAATTTGTTTACTCAAACTTTTTTTTTCTGGTTGGTTAATCCAAGCACTTAATGAGTGGGAAGAACAGAAGATTTTTCAATATTATCCACAAAGCAGAGGAAAATATGGACCAAAAGTAATCATCTTTCCCAAAGCAGACCCTACGACCAGTTATCTATTCTTTGAAAGTGGACTCATTAATTTTTCCATAGGCTAGCTTTCCATTCATTATTCCTATGATTTGGTCATTTAGATAGGTCATTCTTTCGTCAACTATTGCCATTCGGATGGATGAATCTATTCCTTCTTGAAAAGTTGATTTTAATAGAATTTGTATTGTAGATAAACGAATATATCCAATTTTGTGTCTTTTTTCTTCTAGTATTTTGTGTTGTTGTCTATAAATTTGTTCTTGGTCTATTAAACTGATTTGAATATGTCCATTAAACTAGTTTATTATAATAGGTGTTTCATGAACAATTTTCTTTGCTACCCAAAACTCGAGTTGAAGGTAGGGTGTTATCAAATCTTTTACACCCACCACGCTTTGCTGAACCTTTTTGCCCCATTTGAAAGTAGTGGTTGTGCTACAACTCGAACATGAGATATGGGGCTACCTAGGCTCATACCTGGAAGCTCTGATACCACTTTGCTCCCCAAAACTTGAGTTGAATGTAGGGTGTTATCAAATCTTTTACACCACTTTGCAAGTATATAAACGAGATTTTTAATCCTGCCAAATTAAAATATCCAATTCATGAAAAGGAAACATTAGCTTGTCTCAAAACTTTGAGAAAAAGGCATATTGACTTATTAACTAAGTGGAAAAAAATTAGAAAATAACTTCAAATTAGAATAACATATGGAAGTATAAAATCAATTTGGCATGTAGGCTACTATAATAATATCATAACTGAAAATTATACATTTATAGTCCCGTCTATTTATCAGCAAGAATCAGGATTACCATTAATATTAGGTAATAATTTCTTAAAATTATACAATCCCACTACTTTATAGCGTTTAAACAATATGCGAATTTATGTTAAAAAAGGTTCAAAGTACACTAACTACAAGCTATAGCTTTTAGTTCAAGTGGTATCAGAGCTCCAGCTATGGGCCTGGTGCATCCCCACATCTCATGTTCAAGTCCCAGCATAACCACTGGTTCTGATCTAGCATATGAAAAATAATACAACGAAGCGTGGTGGTTATAAAGGGTTCGAAGTACTCTAACTATAAGCTATAGCTTTTAGTTCAAGTAAGAAATTATTACCTAATATTAATGGTAATCTTGATTCTTGCTAATAAATAGATGGGACTATAAATGTATAATTTTTAATTATGATATTATTATAGTAGCTTACATACCAAATTGATTTTATACTTCCATCTGCTATTCTAATTTGAAGCGATTTTTCTAATTTTTTCCACTTATTGTTTTGATGCTATACAGATCGTAGCTCCAGTGTCTATATATACGTTTGTTCATTTATTCTGAATAATCACTTGAATAAAGGTTGTATTTAGATTTAGTTGATGATTTCAATTTTTGGGATTCATAAAGATAAAGAGATAAAATAGTTGAATTAGTTCCATAATTAGATTAGATTGGTTCTAAATTTTCTTCAATTACTGAATTGAGTATATTATTTTTTTTTTATATTTTTTTAGGTTTATTTGTAGAGCTAGACTCAGAAAAGGAGAGTCGAGGAGTTATATTTTGGTTTAGTTGAATTGGATACTGAATTTTAGGTAAAGTTCTTAGTTTTGTTCGTATGTTAGTTCCTACTTTAGCAACATCACTGAATAATTGATCAATATAAATTTTATCCGTATTTCTAAATTCGATGCTACGATGAGAATTGGTTAAAGCATAACTAATTTGATATGTGATAGAAAATAGATATTGTCCTAAATTCATTAGATTTTCTTTATAAAATTTATAGGCGATGGTAATTGTTTCATTTAGATTATGTGATTTTAAAGGAATACCTAACTTTAAATGAGTGTTAAATTTAATTTTTCCATAGGCTAGATTTTTGTTCATTATTCGTATGATTTGGCCAGTTAGATTGGTCATTCTTTCAACAACTATTGCCATTCAGATGGGTGAATCTATTTCTTCTTGAAAAGTTGATTTTAATAAAATCTGTATTGTAGATAAATGAATATATCCAATTTTGTGTCTTTTTTTGGTATTTTTTGTTAGAAATATTTTCTTAGTATATTAAATTTATTCGAATATGTCCATTACACTGGTCTATTCTAACAGGTGTTTCATGAACAATTTTTCCAAAATAGATGATATTTTTTCGATTAATAAAATTTTTGAAAAGAGAATATTGAATATCTTGCCAACTTTTAAATTTAACTGAGCTTTAGCTGTTTGTTTTCGTTTTTCATTTGACAATAAAGTGTTTATATGAAAAGTACTAGTTGATTTGGTTAATTCTAAATTGTTTATTTCTAATATATTTTGTTCTTGATCTTGTTCAGTCATTTATAGTGATGATATGTTTCCTTGTCATGAATTGGATATTTTAATTTGGTAGGATTCCTGTTTATATACTTACAAAGTAAATACTTCTTCTAATTGGGTGGTTGTGCTAAAAGGCATCCTACCTATCTATTTATACTGGCATCAATTTGTACTAAAAGTGTATCCTTAGGAAGATAATTATATAAAACAAGTAAATCCTTGCAGAGTTCTTTCAAATGTTTTACTACTATTGTATCATCTGTTGTGCATTCCATTGAGATTTTGTACTACATTTTATTTAAATATTGTTGAACATGGATTCTATTTTTCAATATATTGGGGAATTTTTGAATTTTTTTAAATGTTTGATTGTAATTTTAGAAAGCCATTACCAAATTCTATTCTTAAATATTCAGTATTTTGTTGAGCTAATTTTATTTTATTTTTTCTTAATATTAATCCTTGTTCTTGGCATCTTTGGAGAACTATTTTGACCTTTTTTAAATGATCTTCTTTATTTGTATTAGAGAAGATTATGAAGTCATCTATATATGCTAAAGTAAAATTTTCAAATCCTTCAAGATTATTATTCATAAATCTTTGATAAATGCTAGGAGCTTGTTTAAGTCCAAACAGTAATACATTCCATTGAAAATGTTTTTGAGGTGGACAAGTGAAAGCAGTGAGTGGTTTAGTATTTTCATGTAATCGTAATTGCCAATATCCTGACTTGGCATCTAATGTAGTAAACCAATTGTATGCTTTTAATTTATTAATAATATAATCTTTTTGAGGTAACTTTTATGCATCACCTATACTTGCTTCATTCAATTTTTTATAGTTAATTACCATTCTTCTTTTTTGTCTATTTTGTTCAGAATGATTGTTTACAAAAAAGCCAGGGGCTGAGTGTTTACTAGTACCCATGGAGATTAACTTTTTATCTAAAAGTTCGGTATATTTAGTAATAATTTCTTGAACATCTTGCTGAGTATAAAGAATATTGTTTCGAATGTTGATTTCTTGAGTGGGATCTTTTAATTTTATTTCAATAAGTTGAGTATTATGATTTTTAAACGGATCTAATGGATTTTCACTACAAACAGTTTCTAATAATGTTTCTATTTCTGTTTGAATAGACATATTGTTGAGAAGATAGAATTGTAAGTAATCTAATTTGTCAATTAAAAGTTTTAATTTTTGATAATTAGTATGATAGATAGGGATTTTACGAATAATTGTTTTTTGGTTTAATGATTTTATTGTTGGTGTTTTTAAAGTTATAAAGTGTAAATATTGACAAATGGGATTGTATAATTTTAAGAAATTATTACCTAATATTAATGGTAATCCTAATTCTTGTTGATAAATAGATGAGACTATAAATGTATCATTTTCAATTATGATATTATTATATTAGCTTACATACCAAATTGATTTTATACTTCCATCTGCTATTCTAATTTTTTTCACTTAGTTAATAATTGTTTTGATGTTATACAGATCGTAGCTCCAATGTCCATATATGCATTTATTTGTTTATTTTGAATAATCACTTGAATAAAGGTTGTATTCGGATTTAGTTGATGATTCCAATTTTTGGGATTCATAGAGATAAAGAGATGAAATAGCTAGACGAAGCACTACACCAGATGAAGCATGATACCAAATGAATTGCAACAATAGATAAAGCACAACAACAGACGAAGCACAACACCAGATGAAGCGTGACATCAGACGAAGCTCAACAACAGATGAAGTGTTACACCAGATGAAGCGCTACACTAGACGAAGCGCGACACTAGATGAAGCGCAACAAAAGACGAAGCGATATAATAAACAAAGCTGAATAACAGATGAAACATAGTAAAAGAGGAAGCATTATTCTAGACAATACAAAAGGAAGATATTATAGAACGTTAGACAGCTAGTTAGTTGGAGTTAGTTATAGGACCCAACTAATTACCGTTTCTAGAAGATTCAAGAAGCATTTTTCAAGAAGACAGTTGGAGACTTAGGCTACAAATACTAGTTCTAGTTGAAGACTAAAAGAACGAATGCTTTTACATTAGCAAAAATTCTATATTCAAAGTGTGAAAGAAGTGAGCAAATACATCTAAAACCTAAAGCTCAAAAATACTTCTCTTAGAGAGAGAAAGGAAGGCTAGAGTCTGGAGAGGCTAATACAGCTGATAAAGAATACTTTGTGAGAGAGACCTAAAGAGGCT
>JAJMLV010000003.1:50011124-50022569 GCA_027123465.1 Erythroxylum coca
CATGCAGCGCTAAGTACCATTGTGTAACAAAGAATTAAATTCATCATCCATAGCTTTGCGCCAGAGAGGATCTTTCATTGCTTGTGTAATAGTGGTAGGTTTAAGGGAAGGAGGAAGTGGGTATTTGGTGGTGAGATTCACAAATTTATCATTATAGTATTTGGAACTTGGCTTTCATATACGAGTTGGACATAGGGAAACAGATGATGAATTTGGTGGTGATGGAGTAATATGTGGAGAAGAGATGGTAGAGCTAGATGAGAAAGATGGAGAATGTATAGGAGAGTGGTGGTCAATAATGGAAAGTGACTCCATAGTATTTGGAATGGGAGGTGAAGGAGTAGGTAAAGGAATATTTGGTGATATTGGTGCTACTGTAGGGACGAATGGAGGGCTATCTACTAGAGGAGAAACATTGTCAGCTAAAGGGAGTCCATCGACTTGCTTAAAACCTGCAAGAAAAGCATCTCGAATTTGATTAGAGAATATATCTGAGTTATTGTCAACTTGACGAGGAAACACGTGTTCGACAAATTGGACATGACAAGATAAACATACACGATAAGTAGTGGGATCAAAGCATTTATAAGTAGATTGTGAAGTAGAGTAGTCAAGAAAAATGCAAGAAATGGATCGAGGCTAAAGTTTAGAGGTATTATGTGGGCGTAACCAAGGAAAACAAGAACATCCAAAAGGTTTAAGACGTTGATAATTTGGAGACCGTTGAAAAATAATTTTATAGGGAGTCTTGAAAGACAACATTGAGGACAAAAGATGATTGATTAAGTACACAACAACTTGAAAAGCACGAGACCAAAAATTTAAGGGAAGTGATGCAAAGTGTAGCAAAGAAGTACCAATCTCCACAACGTGTCAATGACATCGTTCGATAGTGCCATTATGCTCTGGTGTGTGTGGAGACATTGCAAAATGAGAAATCCCACAAGAGTTGAAAATGGGAATAAGCTTTTGATACTCCCCTTCATTATTAGAGAAAACTTAAAGAATTTTAGTTTGAAAATAATTTTCTACTAGTTGTTGAAATTAAGGGAATAAAATAGAGGTGTCAGATAGATAATTGCGAGAGAAAGGTAGTTTTTTTACTTTTATTAATAGAACAAAAAGGAAAATGAAAATCAGAAATTGACATGGATGGAAAGACTAAGCCATTGTGCTTAAAAACAAAACTAAGAACTTCATTAGAACGATGACCAAGTTTGTGATGCCAAGAGGACAAAGAAGCTTTGGTGGCAATATTGACTTGAGGCTGACATGGAAAAGTTGCACAATAAACATCATTATTGTTCTCTCCCCGCACTAGAGGTGCTCTCGTGCGAAAATCCTTCATAAAAAAATGAGATGAGAAAAATTCAACAGAAACTTGTTTAGATTTACTTAATTTTGTTATGGAAATTAAATTTTTTTATAAATCTGAAACACACAAGACATTTGATAATGTAATTGGTTTGGAAAGTGTATGAATTTGTGTGTGACCGGTGTGAGAAATTGAAAGGCCTTTACCATCACCCAAAAATATCTCATATGGACCCTCATAGTCAAAGTAAGTCTGCAGAGCAAATAAATTTGATGTTGTATGATGTGATGCTCCACTATCAAATAACCAAGGTTGTTGCGACATAGCTTGAAAATTAATGAGGGTTCTAGCATTGGCTACTAGACCTGGAAGTTTCTAGGAAGACTGAGAACTGGTAACATGAATGTTGTTCTCTTTCAGAAATCTGGCAAGTTTCCTACAGTCAAGAGTGTCATGATCTGTAATTTCACAAAAATAGCAAAATAAATCTTGCTGATATGACTAATGGCCATTCTGATTTTGTCGAGGATAATTTCCTCCATAGTTGCCACGGGACCTGCGAGAATTGGAATTGTAAACTTGAGTGGATCGATTGAAATGTTAAGTTTAAGCAGTTTGCTTTTGAGCAACATTTGCTGTGACAGGAGTAGGAGGAGAACTCAAGCCTTTGTATTTCAATGTTTTTTTAAAGTCATTTAACTTATCAATTAACTCTGAAAAGTCAATAGAAGATTCACAAACTTTGAGAGTTGCTACAATATGACTGTATTCATCCCTAAGTTAAGAGATGATGGGGACAATAAGATCTTCATCACTTATTGGATTTTGAATGAGAGCTAGTTCATCTGCAATATATCGCATTTCATTGATGAATTCAACAACTAGTTTGGTTCCCTTTGAAGTTTGAGCAAGCTTGGCTTTGAGAGAGATGATTCTGGATTGTGAAGAGTTCGCATAGCTATAAAGTAGCCTCTCCTAAGCTTCTTTGGAAGATGCGGCTGAGGAGATGATTGGTTGAATGCTTTTTGAACAACTACCAAGAAGCTCACTAATAAGAATTTGATCTTGCTGATACCAGAGAGTGTATGCTAGATTACAGGTTTGTTTCTCGCTATTAAGAAATTGCAGTGGTGAAGTTAGAGTACCATCAATGTATCCTAGCATATTGAAGCCAATAAGAGTTGATTGAATTTGTCTTCTCCAAATAGGAAACTTGGTAGAAGTAAGTTTGACAGGGAAATTGGGTGGTGCATTTAATTGCACAATAGATGATGTTATTGAGCTAGACGTAGTCAGATCGAAAAGAAAACTCATTGGAGTGTTTGAAGCTCTGATACCATATAAGGATATTGAATTTGTATAAAACCTTATATTATTGAATTCCAAAGTGATTACAATTTATAGAAGATATTACAAAAATATAAGAGATAAAATAGCATATAGTTACAAGAGGAAGATTGAGAAAATGAACTGTATAATCTAAGTTGTTATAACTAATTACAACAACTAGCTTAGTTGTTATAGATTTGAATCAGAGTTTGTTGACAACTTGGACTTGGTCTCTACAGATTCAACTTTCCCTTTTTCATTCTTCTTCCTCACAGTTGGAAAATGTAATGAAAGTCAACAAAGTTGATTTCTTCTGTTGTTTCAAAACATTGTTCCCTTTTCATTCTTCTTCTAAATTTTCTTGTAAGGTCAATCCAGGGACCACATTGCATGATTCCTTTTCTACTGTGGCCAATATTAACAAAAAATAAGGTTTAATGTAAAAGTTACATTTAAGTTTTGAAATGTGATCACTTAAACAACAATCAGATATTGTTGCATGCCAGCTGAGTATGGATGTCAGCATCAGTTCCCTAAAGTAGTACTAAGGAACGATACTAAAAAGGACTAGGAAATTCCTCTGATGTCTTCCTCCATGGCTTGTGAGTCAATGGTTGCTTTAGTGAACGTAATTTGTGTGCAAGAAGGTAATTTAGCCTAAAATATCACAAATAACAATAAAAACTTCCAACAAGTTATTGTGGGTATAGTCCCATTTTAGATATATTCGTTAGATCTATTCCATTTAATTTAGGTTCTAAAAGTGTTAGTTGTCTTTATAGAGCAAAAAGAATGAAGATAGGATAGATTTGAGTTAGAAACTGATAAGTTGAAGCTATTTTCGGAGGACACGTCCGTGTCTGGGTGCACATGCTCATGGAAGATATGATCGTGTAAGCTTTTATAACTATGTGTAAGTTGAATGGCAATGCTTCAAGGATAGACACACATGTGTGGAGTCAATAATTGGAGAACATGACCATGTCTGTTGACCATTTTAAGTCATTGGGACCATCTATTAGAGAAACATCGAGTTTTGAAACTTAAAAAAAGGAAATGGTCACCACACACGACCGTGTGGATGATTATGTGCAGTTTAAAAACTTAATTCTTTTTAAATTAGAAGTTTGGTTAAGAGGTAGAAGTTGAATAAGACAAAAACATATGATGAAAGAAGAGTCTTAGATTACAAATAACATTATTCAATTTAAATTTATTGGAGTTTGATTTATATGATGAATTGAAGTAGTATTGGTATATACGTAGATATATATCAATTTGTACTCAATCTTAAAAGTTAAAAAGATATATTAGCTGTCGTTGTTCATGAGTGAGATATATAGTTCAATTGATTTGGTGGATTTATTATCAGTTTACCTTGTAATCTTAACCTCTATGGTAAAAGATTTTCTATGTTAAATCCTTATCAATCTTGTGAGAATTATTAATTGAAATCTAACACAAATAATTAGGAATGTTGCAAAAATTTGTTATGCCCGAAATTGAGGATCGTTGAAGTTAACCCAAAACTAAGTGCATATTAACTACCTAGTTTTAAACGTTTCTGTTTGTTAGTATTTAGCAAGTTAAATTTAAATATTTTAAAATTTTAATCTTAAATTGATGAAATCACTAATTAATTAAGTATGTTTTCATCAATTAAATACTATATTAATGATATGACATACTTTTTATTTGTATTATTTATATGAAATGTATACTGATACATAATTATAAATGCTAATCATAATTATTCTATATTAACCTTAATAAATCTTAATTGACTCCCCAGATTTTGTGTGTTAGCGGAATTATTATTTAGAGTTGTTGTTGATGTTTTAATTTTAATTAACTTGAGCTAATTTTCTGTTCCATTCAGATAGAGCTAAAGACCTTTTAGCCTCTCTCAAGATAGTTGCATCTCTTATTCCACTAAAAAAAGGGCTTTATATTACTCTTTTTACAGTTGAAAATTAATCAATTTAAATTTTTTATGTTTCAACCAATCAAATCAATTAAGTTTACTATAAAATACCATCTCATAATAAGACACCTTGCCCACTAGCATACATAATAACCCCATCAACGCTTGTTTGTTGTGGTTATCAGTGGTTGTTGATAGTCTTAGGAGAAGACAATGTTTTGGGTACTTGGTGAAAATTTCAGACTGTTAGGGTTTGAACGACAAAATCAGGGCTTTCATTGGAGAAGATAATGTTGGCTTGGCAATAAAGTTACTAATTTGAAGCTAAGATTAGATTTAATAAATATACATATGAAATTGTTATTATTTAAGTTTAATTGAGGATATTAGGATTATCTTAAATTAGAGTTAAGTAGATTTAGTTAGAATTAATTAAGTTTAACTAAAATTAATTAAAGTTAATTTAAAATTGATTGAAAATTAGAGATAATTGAGATAACTGTAGTTTAAATTAAGTCAGTGGGATACAAATGTCAAATTGCTTCCACATGACAATGACTTAATAAAAAATAAAAATGTTAAGTTAATGTTGATTTGATATTTAATTGACTAACATAGAACTTCATCAATGATCCCATCAATTTAGAGTTAAATTTCAATGATTTTAAAACATTAAGTTTTTCTAATACTCCAAAATATTAAGATTTGGACTATATTTTGATACAAATATTAAGGTTAAAAATTTTAACTAAAATTAATTAAAGTTAATTTAAAATTGATTTAAAATTAGAGATAATTGAGATAACTGTAGTTTAAATTAAGCTAGTGGGATACAAATGTCAAGTTGCTTCCACACATGACAATGACTTAATAAAAAATAAAAAAGTTAAGTTAATATTGATTTGATATTTAATTGACCAACATAGAACTTCATCAATGATCCCATCAATTTAGAGTTAAATTTCAATGATTTTAAAACATTAAGTTTTTTTAATACTCCAAAATATTAAGATTTGGACTATATTTTGATACAATTATTAAGGTAAAAATATTCTTTTTTTACCTAAATAACTAATGTGATGCACACATGTAGCTTAGAAATATTGCTTGTGCTAAATGTTTGTTACGAAAATAACAAGTGTAATGTCTATAGCAAATTCATTCATTTTTCAATTTTCCAGAATTTTAGTTCTCTTCTTTCTCATTTGAAACCCCCTTTCTTTCTCTCATTGATAATTGCATTAAAAGTGAAATCCATGTAAATTTAGTGTTAGAGCACCAATCATGACACTTATAAGAGGAGTCCATATATTCTTATATTCAAGAGTTATTGGAAGATAGAAATGGAAGACAGTAAATGCAGGAGATGTAGACTGAAATATCATACACACAATTGAAACTCTAAAAAATGCTACTGAAATAGAGTTAGGGGACGAGTAAGCTTCATAAGATGTTTCAACGCATGTGTCTATGTAGAAAGCTCACTCTCATCCACAGAATCTGAAAACAACAACATAAGTAATTGTTTTATTATGTAGAGCAATTTTTTTAAGATTAATAGTAAACCTTTAAAAATAAAAGTTAAGACTGCTATTGTAAACATGGAGGGCATTGTAGTAGAATGACCTTGGAACAACCGGAAAAGTTGCTTCTTTGTGACCAAAAGGTCATATGTTCAATTAACGAAACCAATCTCTTTGTAAAATGCAAAAAGAAGGCTACTACAATTGATGTCCCTGTTGTTGGATTTTAGAACCTGAAGCTAACAAATAGAATATAAAAGAAATAATGCAAGAGGCAATTTATTGATTGAATTTCCTTTTACATTGATTTTGAAGGCCCAAATATATAAACAATGAAATAATAAACTTAGATAATATCTAGATAAAGATTAAGCAAACAAATAAAAAATTTAAAAGTTTAAATCCTAACAGTTAATAACTTTATCTTAATAGATAAAATTTTATCTTTTAACAAATAACATATCTTATCTTTACTACCTTGCAAATTTTATCTTTAAACAAAGATTTCATTTTTAATAACTTTGAATCATTTTCCAAAATTCCCTCTTGATTCAAAGTTGTAAGATTTTTTGAATTTGATGTTGTACTTCCCATCACCCTTCAATAGTTGGAGCACATCTTTCTACAATTCTTTTCTTTGGAGCACTTTCTCTCTATTCTTCAACATGAGCACTTTTCTCATCACTTATTTCCATAGAGTACTTCTCTCTATGATACGTCTTGGTGCACTTCTCACCAACTAGAAGAGTATGTCTTCTTTAATCACTTACACTATGTTTGTTTGTCCTTCATTGTTAAACTTGCAATCCTTTTTCATAAAGCATCGAGACTTCCCTTTATGCCAACATTCTTTCTCTTTATGTCCAAACTTCTCCCAATGGCCACATTGAGGAATGTTTCCTTTCTTTTTTGGTGATGGAATCTTTGTTAGATAAGCTCCCTCCACCATCTTTTCACTCTCTTGGGCTCTCATTGCCCTTCTTTATTTTTGAGCTTGTACATTAATCACTTATAAGTTTCTTAAGATCTTTGAGAACTCTGATACCATGTTGGATTTTACAACCATAAGCTAAAAAATAGAATAGAAAAGAGATAATGCAAGAGGCTAATATCTAGATAAAGATTAAGCAAACAAATCCAAGATTTAAAAGTTTAAATCCTAACAAATAATAACTTTATCTTAATAGATGAAATTTATCTTTTAACAACTAACATGTCTTATCTTTACTATCTTTCAAATTTTATCTTTAAACAAATACTTCATTTTTAACAACTTTGAATCATTCTCCAACACATCTTCCAACTCTCACAAAGTGGGGAGCCTTATGCATTAAGGTGTTGTTAATATGAGGTTTGTAGGATAAGCTTTTGAAGAGCCTATGGAAATGTTTAAGGATTTACACCAAATATGAATAACGAACAAGTATTGTGCACTCCTTGATAAGTATTATAAAAATTGCAAGTCCTCGAGTCTTATTTAATTAATTTTTTTTAAAAAAGATTGAAACCTAAAATAGAATTAACTTTTGAATCCTTACAAATTGCAATAAGCATATGTTTTAGCCAAGAAACAAAGAGCTTTTGCTTCTGTATGATATATGTCTAACCAATTATGACCTTCTAAATAAACACCTCATACCTTGCTTTACCCTTGACTTCTCCATTAAATAAATTAGTTCCAACTTTTGGATTGTTTCCTCCTCACCTAATTTGGAAGTTAAGAGTTTCAACACTAAGCATGTTAAAAACACAATAGAGGCAACTTAATTAGTTGCAAGGAATTTGAAGAGAAATGGCAAATGGATTATGCTTTGGTGTGACAAGACTATGTAGAAAGAAGTAGTGAAACTTATTTATGGATGAGGATGTGGAAGAAGCTAAGTTAAAGGGTATAAAAACTAGCTTATTTAAGAGAGGTAAAGATAAACATCAATTAATCACCTTACAAACTATGTCAGGAGTACCATTAAGGGATTACAAGCAAGTGAGAATGATGAGGAATCATAAAGGGAATCCTTTATATATTCTAATAGACAAAGATATCATTTATAATTTTGTAAATGCTATCTTAGGCAAAAGGGTGATTATAAATGCATGAATGTTAAATGGTTTAAAGAAATAGTGGGAGGAGGATCTCAGATACCTTATATGCACTTATGTAAAAACTTTGAGTGGATATTACTAGGAATTAAATTTACTAGTGATGTCTCAGTATTACTATTATAAGATTGCAATATGGTTCTAGGGCTTTAATGGATTTCTACATTAGAGGAAGTCTTATGTAATTTTGAAAAATAAAATGTAATTTTTAAGCAGAATGGATAGAAAGTGTTTTTGAAAGGAGGTCTTAATAGTCAATATAAGGTCAAGAGCACTAAGAAGTTTGAGAGGCCATTAGCTAAATTGAAAACCAACAATAAACTAAGCATGCTTTAATTACAATATTCCCTAAGCCACTGTTATGTACTAGTATAAAGGAAACCAAGGCCCAACTTGGAAAAGGATTAAACAATTGGCCCAAGCCTATGAAGAGTGAAGAATGGTTAAACAAAGTGCTTTATATATAGCAAGGGTGCCAAGGATTGAATCATGGAAATTGTTAAGCAAAATGGAAGTCTCCTTCTCATCCCCTTTTCTCTCTATCCCCCTGTTCTCTCTATTTCTCATCTCCCTTCTGAATCGTTAACTATACAATTCTTATACTTGTATTTCCCTTATCAAGCAATATAAATTTCCAGAATTCCTGTGTTAACTTCTTATCTACTATTGCTGTTACATTATTTCCTCTTCTGCGTTAATTGTTCACTTCACTATCTAGTCAATGTCAGCATGCATGAGAGTCTTATATCTCCAGGTTTTTGTAAAATCCCCAGTTCTACTCTATACGATGTCTTCATTGTCATGATTGTCACCATGAAATGTAAAGGTTAACCGAAGATGTTGCTATCTGGTAAACAAATGATAACCAATCAAGCTGTAAATCAAAGTCATGATAACCAATTCCTGATAAGCAAATAAAAATTGGATTAGGCAGGTAACAATATTTAAACAGCAGGATTAGCAAGAACAAACTTAAATTTTATTAATCTCCTAAGTTTATAAATTATAGTGGAATTCTTTGAGATTGTTCATCTAAATTATTGTGGGGTTCATTTAAGTTTATAAAGCTTTTATTATCTTGAAAAAGAACTTTTAAATAATTATTTTCAAGATGTTTAATTTTTAACTCAAATTAAAGTTGTTGTTAAATGATTTAGACTTAATTTATTAAAAACAATGTTTTAAAAATTGAATCGGAAGTTAAACAGATAAAACAAAAAATCTGTGGTTAAAAAAATTCAATCGATATTAGACTGTCAAAAAACTGGGCAAAGATTAAATAAAATTTTAAATTTTAAAATATGATTAAAAATTTGTTATTCAGTTTAAAAATTTGAAATTTAATAAAATATAGATTGTTAAATGAAATTTAATTAAGTTATTTTAGTTTATAAGAACTTATTAATTTACAAAATTGACCGATTAATTAATAAATTGATTAATTTTTAATAACAAGTTATTAAAATAATTGGAACCAAGAAGTTAGACAGTTTAAAATTTTTACAATTAAATCGGTCAAATCGATTGAGTTTTTTAGTCATTCATTAAATCGGAAACATAAGTCTATTGGTCTAGTTCTTTACGAGGGAAAAGTCTTATAATTTGCTATTTTTAAATGTTGTTGTCATTATGGTAAGATTCGTGTGATTATTAGCTTATAATATATGATTTAATTATAATTAATTACACTAGAATTAGAGTAACTTGATTATAATTTATTTTCTTAGAATAACTTCAATATATTTGTTAATTAATTTTTATTTGTTTATAATTCTTCCCTTATTTGGGTGACTACATACCTAATTAGTTACAAATCCATACATCTTATATTCTATAAATATATATACAATACAGAAAATTTTAAAATTTAGAGTAAAAGACAAACTTCTCTTATAGTTTAAGAAATATTATATTAAAATTCTAAAAAAAAATTGTTCTAGTTTTAAATTTTTCATAAAAACCCTTCTTTTAAATTTCCTTTAAAAAATAATGATAAAATACATATAATATTAACATTGAACGTAGAGTAATCAAATGCTATTTGCATTGACGATTCAATGTAACTCTTAAACTTAAATTGAATTAATTAAATCTGGCTCAAATTAATAAAATATTATAATTATTTTAAATTGTTAATTTAATTAGTTTTAATTGAATTTAGGAGTTGAAATATTTGATTAGTTCATATTTGATATTTATATTGTATATGCTTAATTGTTGTTTTTTAATCGAAGTTTAAAAGAAAATATTTTTCTTAAAAAACTGAAAAAATGAGGGTATTTTCTAAGATTTCTTAAACTACGTAAAAATCTATATCTTTTATCATAAAATTTACGTTCATATGTTATCAAAGTAAGAATTCGTTCTTGTTAACCCTAGTCGCCAATAGATGAGTCTAGAAACCTAAACATCAGCCTCCTACTTGAACTATTCTATTTTTTTTCTTTTTATTTTGTCCTTTTTATTCAATCACCTATTTCAAACGTCTATTCCATTCATATTACCATTATCAAATTAAATAATGAGAATTATTTTTGTTAATCTCAATCTTTTAAGTAATTATATAATCATAAATTTGTATATCTTTTCTCATATAAACATATATAATGCATAAAACCTACAATTTAAGTTCATAATAATTTATTATTTCCAAAAGATATTCATATTTTATTAATTGGATATATATGTAATATGTATATATATATATTTTAAATTTTAATAAAAATTTGATGAAATTAACACATATATATTATATGTCAATTTCATAAAAAAATTTCACAGAAAATATATATCTAGAAAACAAAGTTATATGATTGAGTTAAAGATTGTATTATTGGTGATCTTATAATTATTATCATTAATAATACAATACTTACAAAGTGTATTTTAAAATAAGGTCCTTTTTTATAAAAATTATAATTAAATTAAAGAATTTCAAGAGCTTTTTCTTTAAATTTATTAAGTTATGATAAATATAATAACATGATTAATAGGAGACTAAATCTCAGTGTGAGTCAAATTTTTTCTTAAATTTAATAATTGGTCGGGTCGGTCGTGCTGGGCCCGAACCCAATCGTAACAACCCATGGGTCGATCGGTCCATCCTTCAAGGATCGGTCTCATGCCTATCGGCTAAGCAAGGCCCAGGCCCAGGACTAGATATATACAACCCACCTACAGACGAAAACCTATCTCCCATGCAGAAGTAGAAGTCTACGTAAAGACTTAAACCTAGCGTCCATCCCATATATAAG
>JAJMLV010000003.1:50204556-50218861 GCA_027123465.1 Erythroxylum coca
AGTGATCTTAGCAATTTTATCAATTATTCATATAAGAACAAACTACATTGTCATATCAATGATTCATATAAGAACAACCTACATTGCTATTCTCAATTTAAATATTTAAATGATTGATACTCATTATATTAACAAAAATTAAACACAAAACCTTATGTAAGGTTTTTATGGTAATTTCTTGTTTCTTAATAAACTTTCAATAGAGCTCTCTATTACTTTCCAATCAGAAGTGCTTAGATAAATAAGACTACGTTTGTATTTGTACAAGACAATATTATTATAGGTTTATTATTTATTAGCAATTATATTATATATTTTTAAGAATCAGTATTACTTGCTTGTTTAATGTTTATAATATCTCATAAATATCTAAGGTAATATACGTGTTTTAAAAAACTAAAATTGTGGGATTTCTTAATAAATGTGTTTTACACATTAATTTCTTTAATTAATCTCTAAATGATTATATTATTTTAGGCAATGAATTTTTCCACTAATGGTTTAATACTTCGATCAATAATTTTGACACATATTAATTACTATTTAAAGTAGAAGTATTGAGTGTTATGCATTAATTGTTACTTATAATAGCAATGTTTAAGATTAACGTTTAATAACATAGAATTAAAGTAGTTTTTATCCTTTTCTTTTTTTAACTCAAGAATTAATATAGTAAATACTAGTAAATTTGTTATTATTATTATCCTCTTAAATTATATCTAAATATATGATATGTTTTTTTGGATTTTTTAGATTCAAGTTTAAATCTAAATCTATAAATTAGGTTCGGTTCGGCATGAACCGTGAGTCTGATTTTTCAGGTTCGGTTCGAACCAAACCTGAACTCAGGTTCAATTAACCTTATTTACAGATTCGGTTCATGCGACTTAAGTCTGATTCACAGATTTGCGGATTTTCTTGAACACTCCTAAATGGGATATTTGTAGATCTTTTATTCAAATCGATTAGTAGCTCAAATTCGAGTTACATTCATATATTTTATTAGGTGATTGATGCATTTGTATACAAAGAGGAGATTTGTATACAAAAAGCAGGTAAGCTTTGGATATAAAAAAGGAGCTTTCTTCTCAACATATCAATGTTTTAAAAATCATGTACATTGAACTGGTTTTAAAGCGATATATAATAAATAAGAAGTGAAAAATTAAAAATAAATAAAAATAAAATATTTTATTGAATACACCAATTTTATTATTACATAATAAACTAATAATAAATCAAATCTAGTAATTAAAATCAAAACTAAGTCTAATAAAAAACTTAAAAGTAACAATTGTAATTTATACTAAATTATTAATTAATAATATTTTTATACCCTTCTTTAAATATACTTCTTTAAATTTTAAGAATTATTCCTTTACACATTATCAATTATCTTAACTAAAACTACTTATTCATACTAAATTGTTAATTAATAATTTGTTAGTGTTATTCTTTAAAAAATTAAAGATTTTATAAAATTTCTTAAATCAAATAGCAAGTTTTCAACCATATGACCGATTATTGATGATAATAAGTACTAATCTTATTAAATGAAAAAAAATATTTTTTATTATTATTGATCAATAGCAACTACAAACAAACTTTGTCATAAAGCTTGTTGTATAGAATATATTCTAAACTCTGTCAAATAAACTTAAGTCCATGCGGACATGCTTGGATTTGTCAAAATGTGTCTTTTCCTTTCACAAAAAGTGATTTGACACCATCTTAAAAGCTTCACAAGAAATCATTATTGGCCTTTCCAACTTTTGGTTCTTTGTCGCAAAAAGGTTGAATTCTTAATTCAAAGGGTCTCCACACTTCGGTCCGACAAAGTAACTGAGAGGATGTAAATCAGGTATTCAGCGGTCCGCTAAAGTGGAGGTGAACAATCCACAGGCCTACAAGGAGCCCACCCTCAAAGCCCATAAGGAGCTCAAGAGTGTTGCTCCCACACTGTAGGTCGTGGGATTCAAATCTTGCACCTTGTCGCAAATGTGCCCTTCCAGAACCAACTGAGCTACGCCCTGCGGGCAACTCTTGGTTCTTTGTATATATATGTGGACAATAAAAGAAATTGTTTTCTTTTCTTTATCCTAATTTCTCATGTTAGAAATTTCTTTTATTGTGGACAATAAAAGAAATTTCTAACATGAGAAATTTCTTCCTCGCTCTATGTTTTGTGTTGTTTAACACTTCCTCGAGCTGGATATACTTATTCGCCCTGTTTCTGATTTCCTAGATAGATTGGGGCTGATCAAGGGCCAATGACTTTTTGAACTCCTCATCCCTTGTGTTGCTCATCAATGCTGCCAACATGGACGAGCAAGTGAGGTCGGGGACTTCAACTGCTTCATTATTGAACCGAGTAATGAATTCCCGTAAGCTCTCGTTCCTCCCTTGGGTCAACTGCATCACTTCCAAGGCGGTCTTCTGCGGCCGTTTACTTGTGGCGAACTGATTGAGAAATAATAATTTGAAGTCCTCAAA
Source organism: Erythroxylum coca (assembly GCA_027123465.1). Lineage (NCBI taxonomy): Eukaryota > Viridiplantae > Streptophyta > Magnoliopsida > Malpighiales > Erythroxylaceae > Erythroxylum > Erythroxylum coca. The sequence goes on from JAJMLV010000003.1 coordinate 50,207,050, forward strand.
ACAAGTAATGCAGCTCGGAGGTAAACTGTTGAACCATCGCCGAGCTCCTTCTTGAAAAGCGGTACAGAATGCTTTGCATTGAATGGCGTCGGGGACGCAGTGTAGGTTCATCATCGACTGGAAGTGCTGCAAATAATCTAGGGGATCGGTCTTTCCAGTGTACTTCTCGGGGGTCGGGATTTTGGTGCCGACCGCTGGGAGGCTATCCAAAATCGTCGGGATGAAGGGAGAGCTATATTGAGTTGGACGATCCGGACGGAAGCTCATGGCCGCATTGATCCGATCATCCACGATTTTTTCTAAGGCTTCAGTGGGATGGTGATCAGTCATCATATTGATCTGCCGTACGAACGGTTGTGGTTGTTCCGGCTGAGACTGTAAAATCTGACGAATCAACAGATCAGCCGCTTCCTCGATCTGTTTTCGAGTGAGGGAGGTATGCACAGGCGCAGGAGGATTTGCATCTAGTGGGTGCTGAAAGTTTGGATGTGTATTGGTTTCAGCGTTGTCCTCCAGGTCCACGCTTTATTCTTCCTGATCTGGGTTCTGAGGTAATTGTTGATCGTTCGGGTGTGTAGACTGCGTGCGGGAATCATGACGCGTTAGCGGAAGAGTGGCTGGTAATTGTGAGCCTATCCGTTGTAGCACGAGTGTCGCGACGGTGGCTATGTCAAGGTTGGCTGCTGCCGCCTGACTGATCTGTATGGTTCTGGACGTGGTGCCCTGATGTCGGGCCTCACGGTGGGCGCTAATTGGTTCAGCCTAATTCTGGCGAGGCTGCACATTGCCGTTTGGATCCATGGAGTTGACTGCTTCTCGCAAGAGTTACGACTTGAAGGTTTCTGCAAAACAAAGAAGGCACGTCGGGGGTTATTTCCCGATAAGCCCCTCCGACGTTCAAGTTAGTCTTTTGTGAGGATAAGATCGCTGTAAGCAGATAGAACTAGGGTTATGATCACGTACCTATATTATGGCAGAGTCGTACCTTATATATGGAGCAGATGCTAGGTTTAAGTCTTTACGTATGTATGGGAGACTTCCACCTGCGAATGAGCCATGGATGCATGGATTGGGCCTGGACCTGGCATAGCCAATAGGTATGAGACCAATCATTGAGAAATGGATCGATCGGTCTATAAGTCGTTATGATTGGGTTCGGGCCCAGCACGACCGACCCAACCATAACTAATTATAGACCATATAGAAAACTTTTAACTCAAGATTAAAAGGTTTCAAAGGAAAGGCAGTCTGACAAAACGGGAAGTGAAATTTAGCTGCTAGTAATGGCGAAGCAGAGAAGAGAACAAAGTAAAAGCTAGAAAGATACAACAAATAACCTAATATTAAAAAAAAAAACATAACACAAACTGGATCGATGTACTTGGATCTACATTTCGGCCTATACCAGAGGCCCTGCTTATTAATATTGTGCGCTTATTAACAATGAAGCATATTTTGAGACCCTAAACCAGAGAAGAAATTTTCATGTTTAGTCCGTAACTACAATTTCTAGAAGTTTGTTCAGTGAACATTTAAATAATTGCAGTCAAAATACCAGAATTCCAGGTTGGGGAGCTAGCTAAAGGTGCTGACAAGAGAAATGAAGCATTCGAGGTTCGAGAATAGAAGCTTTACTCGTCTAATTTAGTCAAATAATTCATTTCATATTTTATTGCGTACCCTCATTTATTATTGTATTGCTTTTTTCAAATCATAGCTCATACAACCACATTTATGTCTAGATTTGCAGACCCACATGGATATGAGTGCATTGAAGCACAAAGCAAGGTGACTGCTTGCAACCCAATACTCCAAAACAGCTAAAAAAAGAATTGGCAGCATAGAAGCCTCCCCGGTACCTTGAAATTTCACCACACCGCTCTCTCTCTTTCATTGTGCTTATCTCAGCTATGATCTCGAAGTTCCAAAACCTCATTTTCTCGGTTAATGATTGCTTCATCTTAATTTACAAATCGGCCAATTGAACTCGGGTTGGACAAAGCGTAAAATACATAGACACTTCTTGAAATAAAGATCACAAAAAGGATGCTTTTTTGTACAATATATCTATGGAACGCAGTCTTTAGGTGAAGAAGCACATACAAGAAGATGCTTTTTTGTACAATATATCCATGGAACGCGGTCTTTAGGTGACGAAGATATGTGCCAAAAACATAGAATACATGCAAATTGAATGCTACGTGGAGTGAGAAATAAAGTAAAAACAAAGAAGAGGAGAGACAAGAGAAGAAAAGAAAAGAAAACCCTAAATATTAATGGCGGAGTTGTATGTTGGCAGATGTAAACATTGAAGGAATGCAATAAAAGGTGGCTCTCTCATATAGTTGGGTAGGTCTGTGTTGTTATAGTGCTTTCAAAATCAACTTATCTCTGCTTGCCTTCGGGTGCAATTCCAAAGAAACAACTCTTCTTCTCTGCGCCAATATATGAATCCAACGCAGGTAATGATAATATTGATTGTGAATCTGCTGTAAGGGGTCCTCTTTTGCAGGTTTAATTAACCCTCTTCAACCACCTTCCTTGTTACCATATTTAAAACAGTACTCCAGAGAGAGACAGTGACAGAGACTGAGAAAGAGGTCATTTTGTTGTTTGTATGGGTGTTAGGTGATGGTGAGGGCATATCAAGGAAATTAAGAAGTCAGATTTGTTGTTGAGCTGTTCTATTTTTTGCTAGTTATGGAGTGCTGGTTACCTGAGTAGTTTCCTTCTTTCTTGGCACTGCATGAAACATGGGGCTTTTAGTAAGGAAGAGAAGATTTCTACTCCTTTTTCTTCCTCTTCTTCTAACCCTTCTCTTCCATGGGAGATTAGCTTTTGCCTCTACTCTAAATTACACTGATTATAGACGAGTTAGTAGGTTGAGACTAGAAAGGATCCAAAGGCACTTGGAAAAGATTAACAAGCCTCCTGTCATCACCATAGAGGTACATCAACATATCTTCTTCATCCTCTCCAGATACTTTCAACATGAAACGTACTTGTATGTGTTATATATTATTCTGGGTTGTTTGCAATTTGATCACTGACAGAGCCCAGATGGAGATATCATAGATTGTGTTCACAAAAGAAAACAGCCAGCTCTAGATCACCCCCTTTTGAAGAATCACAAGATTCAGGTACTAAGAGTTTTTTTTTTTAAAAAAAAAAAGATGCCCTCTCTTTTTTCACATGCAAAACTTATCTTAACACAGAAAGAAAATTTGCCTTCCGTTCTAGCATTCATGTAAACGAAGCGTATAATTATTCTGCCTTCTTTTCTTTAAGATGGTATTGGTTAAATCATGACAAAGGGTTTACTTGTTTTGACATTTCATTTCTTCAGAGAAAGCCATCGGAAAGACCAAAAGTGATAAAAATGTCGAAAGAGAGAACCAACAATGGAGGTCAGCAAATGTGGCATAGAAATGGGACCAGATGTCCAAAGGGTACAATCCCTTTACGGCGTAGCACGGTACATGACGTGTTGAGAGCCAATTCTTTGTTTGACTTTGGAAAGAAACGCCATTCCATGTCTCTCTTTAGACGCTCCGATGCACCCGACGTCGTAAACGCCAATGGTCACGAGGTACATAGAAATAGAATCCCCTACTCCTTTCTTTTCTTCTCCGATTAAACATTTTTTTGTTTTTGATTAAAACCCAAACCGTGCGTAAACATGTAGCATGCGATTGCCTACACCGGAACGTCGGGAGAGGTGTACGGAGCGAAAGCAACTATAAACGTGTGGGACCCATCGATCGAAGAGGTCAACGAGTTCAGCCTCTCGCAGATCTGGATTCTTTCGGGATCTTTCGACGGTTCAGATCTCAACAGCATAGAAGCTGGATGGCAGGTACTTGTTCCCGGCCTCCACAAATGAATTCTAGGAATCGGTAAATTAATAATAATTTCTCTTCTACTAGTCAGGTCAGTCCGGAGCTTTATGGAGACAGCAGGCCCAGATTGTTTACCTACTGGACAGTAAGAATGAATGAGATCTCCTCTTCTTATCCTTTGATTTATTAATCATTGGTAACCAAATTATATTCCATCGGTGTTATGTTATATAGAGTGATTCATACCAAGCCACAGGATGCTACAATCTTCTGTGTTCTGGATTTGTGCAAACCAACAGTAGGATAGCCATTGGAGCTGCAATTTCTCCGGTATCATCCTACTCAGGCAACCAATATGACATTTCCATCCTGATTTGGAAGGTAAACCTACTACTGATATCATCGTCATTACTTTATTAGACAACACAACACAACACTGATTACGGATTTATTAGGATCCGAAATTAGGAAATTGGTGGATGAGCTTTGGTGATAACGATTTAGTAGGCTATTGGCCACCTCAACTGTTCACGCACTTATCAGACCACGCAACCATGGTGGAGTGGGGTGGCGAGGTGGTCAACTCCAGGGCCGACGGTCGTCACACCTCCACCCAAATGGGCTCCGGCCATTTTGCTGAAGATGGGTTCGGTAAAGCTAGCTACTTTCGCGACTTAGAGGTTGTGGACTCAGATAACAGTCTGAGCTCACCCCAAGATATATCAACCTTGGCTGAGAACACCAACTGTTATAACATCAAGAGCTCCTATAACAATGAATGGGGCACACACTTCTACTATGGCGGTCCCGGGAACAATCCTCAATGCTCATGATCATCTTCCCAACCATCCCCAATTCTTTAATTATGTAATTATAGTTATGCTATTTTCCAATTTTGTTTAAGCTAATTTTCAGAAAATGTATGAAGGGAAATAATTACAAAAATTTGTAGCAACTTCTTGGATTCACAACTTTTAATTTCAAATGTTTAAATTGACGCTAAGAGTACCGGTTTTCTTTGTCCGATTCGTAAGTAGACCTTTAACTAGCTTCGTTTATGTTCTTTTTTACTCTAAGAAGTTTATAATTAACATCCGAGAAATAATAATTAGGTTTGTTTATCGGACAAAGGGATGGATGTGAAACTGAAACAAGAACCCCTGCTTTTTATGGTCGTTTATTCAAGTTAAAAGGATATTTTTAATGTTTAAAAGAAATTTTAAAATTTTATTTTTTAATTCAATTTTGATGTTGTTTTAATTGAATTTAATTTATAAAAAATGACGAGTTCTATAAATTTTTTTTTTCTATTTCTAAATAATTGAATTGAATTAATCGAGAGTTACTTACTACTTATATTTTGGTAAGAATTATATATCCCAAAAAACAAAAAAAAAGTAACATTGCCATAAACCTAGGCAAGACATGTAGTTGGTTGACCTATGAAATCAAATCCACCACAACCATAACACACTCGACTGAGGGAAACAATGGGAGAAGAAGTACACAATGAAGAGGAGACGGTGACACCAGGAGAATTGTTAGGGAAAGCTAATGAAGTGAAAGCTGGTATGGGCACTTACGTCGCTGATTACCGCAACTCCGGCCTCCTCTGTGTCTTTGCTTCCCTCATAGGTCTCCGCCGTACTGTCTCCCCTCCCATCGACTCTTCCGACCCGGTATTTCTTTCACACTATTAGCCCTTTTGACTTGCTCTCTGAGTTTCAGTTGTGTTCTTCGTGGAGCTTTATTTGGTTGTGCCCGGAACTGTTAACTGTTTTTTAAATCCTTTCTTGGTTTTTTATGTGGACGCAATGGGGAAATTCAGTTTTTTTATTTCTTTTCCCTCTTCTTGGAGGGCTTTCAATATTAAGGGTTATTGTATTTGTGATAAAAAGTACGCCTTTTGGAGCGCCCTACATAAAGGTGTGAACTTGAAATTTGGTGACATTTATTATCATGTGCACCGATTGTCCATAGCAAGCGGTGGAGGGCAAGCAGAAAGTAAAGTTGTTAGCAAGTGGTGGAAGTTTTGTAAGGTTCTTTCCAGATGAACTTAAATGCTTTGAGGATTTTGGGAAGTTTCACATCTTCATGTTACCTGCACAGCCATTTAAATTTTATTATCAAGAAGCCATTTTCACTTGTGCAAAGAGGCCTTCAGTTGTTGTTGGCTTTTGTTTTCACAGATTCGGCTTTTATATCATTTCTCAAGTTTTTTAAACTTTATGCCTTATTAAAAGGTATAGTGGGAGATTCTATTGTCTTGAAAACAATAATTTCAATCACTGCAGAGGCCAACTGTAGAAGTAACTGGACATAAATCACGTGGTTCTGTTCCTGAGCCTGGCTCTGTTGTCATTGCTCGGGTGAGTTTCTCTGGCATCCTTCTATCATTTTGTGGCTTGCTGATCCTTGATGTTAAAAATGGTGCAATGAAATTATTTTGGAGATATGTATGTTTTATAATTGTGTGTCAGACAATAACAACTGTTCCTTTATAGTTGCCAACATATATTTCAGATTGTCAGGATCTTTCAACTTTGAAATTGAGCTGATATTGTTTTTCTTTTTGTGACTTTATAGGTTACTAAAGTGATGAGTAAAATGGCTCAAGCTGATATTTTGTGTGTTGGTCCAAAGTCAGTGCGAGAGAAGTTCACTGGAGTAATTAGGTATGCACTATTGAATAGATTCACTCAAGTTTAGTATTGCGGATATTGAAATTCAGTTCCTTGACTCTGTAAGATTAGGTCTTCCAATTGTAGATGGATCCTATTTTTTTAGAGAGAAGCATCCTATTGCCGTTTGGGTTGACTAGGCTTAAACTTGTGCATGAAATTCAAGGTGCAGCATTGGATGGCATATCAATTTGGATGCGAAGGCTTTTGAGTAGAATTTATGATCAGTAAATTGGTTGACTGAATATGTGTTGTTATTTAAGGATTTGCTTAAACTTTATATGTCTTCTAGTGACTGAATCTGTGCCTGATTTAGTAAAATAAACCCAGTTAGAGGGAAGAACTGAGTCTATTTGTCTACAAAATTGTCTTTCCTTTTGTTTCCTGATTCAATCTTCTAGAATCCATAGGTGTCCTTTGCACATTATTAGATATCTGAACTTGGTTGAAAATATCTTGTTACCTCACATAACAATTGCTCAATTGGAATGGATCACACGAGTCATGTTTCATTTATCAACTTTGGCGTTCTAGCTCATCTTACGTACCTGTCTGGTAATTAATGGTGTACAAAACAAAACAATTCATTTGAACAGGCAACAAGATGTAAGAGCAACAGAGATTGACAAAGTGGATATGCACCTATCATTTCGTGCTGGTGACATTATCAGAGCTCTAGTTGTATCCTTCCCCTCGTATTTAAATTGGTATACTTTCCCTGTTTAGACTACCATGTATTTCATTCTTTTTGATTGCGCACAAGATATTAAAATGAGCTCAAGTATTTTTATGCTCATGATAATTGTTGGGAGATGCTTGATTAGTAATGGACGTAGCATGGTTCACTCTGAGATTCTTTAAACTTTCTTTTTTTTTCCCTCAAGTTTAATGTACAATTTGTCTTTCACTATTTGATGCTTGGTATAAGAAACTCCACATCAATTGTTAATGGATTTTGCTGAATCTCTATCAGCAAAAAATACATTCTTTCTACAATTTGGTTGGTGTTATTGTTACTCACTGGTCAGTATTGGGAGTAATGGGTAGGCAAGTTGTTATGAGAAGGAATTTTGAACAACTGTGATTAGGTAAATCCATAGGTGTCTGCATTTGAGCTGGCTGGAGAAATTTGCTTTTTGGACATGCTAGTGGTTTATATTGTCCTTTGTAGTTAACTTAGGCAATTGCTTGCCTTGTGTGGTAAGCAAACACTTCAAATTCTGTGATGGCTCTCAAATTCTTGGTTGTGATGCTATCTCTTTAATTTAGTCATATCATTAAGCAGTTAAAGTGTTTCTCCTTGACATGATTCTTTGAAAAGCTTTCCCTTGGAGATGCACGGGCTTATTATCTTTCAACCGCAAAAAATGAATTAGGTGTTGTATCTGCAGATAGTACAGCTGGTAAGTTCGATTATCTTCTCTCCTGTTATTGAACTTGAAAGCATATCATAACGGATGTGTGAGGTGTATATATGTGTTCTGTGCTTCTTATTGCTTCTTCTTTCACCTCATAATTTACAAAACCATATCATTGCATGCTAACTCAAGCTGCTCGATAAGTCGTAAATGATCCACTGTGGAAATAGTTACGTGCTACACAAGAGTATTTGTCGGGCACATGTCCTTATTATCTTCCTAACCTGCTGATGAAGACGTCTTGACTTTTTCTCATAGGTGCAGCAATGGTTCCTATAAGTTGGACGGAGATGCAATGCCCACAAACAGGCCAAATTGAGCAAAGAAAAGTTGCCAAGGTTGGCGGTTGACTGACAAAAAAGATGAAGCAACTGCAAGTGCACTTCTAAAATTTTCACCGTAGGAAGTGCGTTCAGAATAGTTATCTAGGAAGACAAGGCCTTTTGTATTTTATTTCCAGCACCAAGGTTTAAGATTTACAAAGTGTAACGATTTATCAATTTTTGTACACAATCAGGTGGGACTTTTTGTTGTGAACTAATGATTACATAACTCATTCATGCTGTGCATAATTACCTTTGAAAATTTCATGCATGATCATGTTATATATAATTCATTGCCAAGTAACAGTATTTTACTCATTATGTGGGGATCCATCCAAAATGAGCCAATTATATGTCGAAGGTGAAGGGAAGTTTCTAGCCATTAGCAACCATAAAATGTCGGAATAGACATTTTATTTCGGTTAATTAATTTTTATTTTATTTTATTAAATTTTATTCAGACTTTTTTTTTTTTTTACAAATTCACATTATTTGTTCTTAAACATGTAAAACTCTAGTGTTTATGTTTTCTTTTTTAGCCATCCAACTAGTTTGTCCTGTCCGAACCTGACCTTAACGCGAAGAATACCTACACTCTTACTCGTATAATGGGATTAGCTCATCCATAAACATAAATGTTGCAAATTAAGGCATCCATACTAGAAAACAAAGTAATTAATAGCACCTCAGAGTGTACGGATCCCGCCTGTTTCCTTGTTAGGCCAAGTTCTGCTCAGGCATTTATGTTGAATTTAATTCATAGTCCGAAAGGGGCACACGATTAAGGTGACGAACTTCAGGCTTCCTTCGTCCAGTGTTCACCGCCTTCCACGGCTTATTTCTTCCGGTTCTGTTATTTAGCTCATGTATTCCTACTCCGGCTATTCTCTCATAGCCTCGATGGAGGACCCTGCACGGGCGGGACAGCTCCATAAGCGGGTCCGCACCCGCGATAGTGAGGAGGAGTCAACTCCTCCTCCTCCCCCCTCATATTGTGCGGCGGTGACCGGGCCCACCTCCCCCGACCGCCCCTCCTCCACCGCCTGGTCTGATGACGAGTTTATTGCCACAACTGAGGGCGACATCACAGTCTCGACAGATCAGGGTGGCGGCATCACCCTTTCGGACTCCTTCCGAACCAAACTGAATGCTCAGTGGAAACATGCAGTGGTTGTCAAGCTTCTCGGCCGGCAGATCAGCTTCCAGCTTTTGTGTAAGCGACTGCACTCCCTCTGGCACCCACACAGCCAAATGCAAGTAGTCGATCTGGACTTCGACTACTTCCTTGTCCGGTTCAAAGCGGAAGACGATTGCTTGACAGCTTTGACGCAGGGGCCTTGGGTAATCTTTGGACATGTTTTGTCCGTCCAACCATGGCAGCCCAGCTTCCGGCCCTCTCATGGTCTTGTCACTCGTGCGGTCGTGTGGGTTCGTGTCCTCAATCTTTCCGTTCCTCGCTATCATCCTCAAATTCTAACAGCGATTGGCAATTTGGTGGGTAACACTGTCCGCCTCGACGTCGCCACTATCTAGAAGGAGCGTGAAAAGTACACGCGTCTGGCCGTGGATGTGGACCTTGCTTCACCGCTGCGTCACAGCGTCGTTCTGGATGGCGAGACTCTTCTTCTAGCTTATGAAGGGCTTCCCCATATTTGCTTTACTTGTGGCCGGATCGATCACACGACGCAGACGTGTCCCCAGACGGCGTCTACTCCTCCGGCAGCTGATCTAGGTGCTGGGTCTACGTTAGCGCCGGTGACACCTGCAATCTCCAACGGTCCGCCCTCAGCGTCCTCTTCTCATAACAGCTATGGCGAATGGACGCAGGTGACTCGCAGAGGGACACGGGCAGGGACGACTCGAGGAGACGTGCACGGACGGGACAGGAAGATTTTACCCTCGGGAGGCTCGAGGTTCTCACTGCTGGAGTGTCAGGATTCCCAGTCTGGTCAGCGTCCGTCCATCCCTCATGGCCCATCTGCGCCTAACCCTTTTAGCCTGAGACCTTCCACTTCCTCCAAGGTAACGGCTCCCAAAGGCAAGCAGCTTAGTCCTGCGGTTGTCTTTAAATCCACTGGGCCTAAAAAGAACCCACGGACGTCTCACCGTAGCGCTCTCCCAGTTTTTATCCAGCCCCATCCTGGTGACTCTTCCACGAGCCAGTCCTTCCCCACATCGGGTGCAACTTCGGTTACCACTACCACTCTACAACCAACCCCCCAGCAATAGCACTTGGCTATTGATATTTCCTCCCATACCGCCATGGTTTGCGATCCTCATGCTTTAGATGACCGTCAACCCTCTACTGCAGCGCCTCTCCGTTCTATGGAGGGCGTTGAGGCCTCCGCGCTGTCCCCCACCCTAGCAGGGCACGTCGACCCTGAACAGCTCCAACCGGTTCGTAACTCGCGTGACGCAAAGGATCACCTGCTGTTAAGGGAAGCAGAGGCCACAATGGAGGCCTCCCCGACTGTGGAGCCTATGGAAGCTACATTAGGAGGTACTGATTCTACCTCTATCGTAGCTTAGCCTTCTGTGTTTTGTTTATGTCTATTTTAATTTGGAATTGCCAGGGAGCTGGGGGGTCCAGCTTCCAGGCCGTTTTGCGTAATTATGTACGTCTATATAAGCCGCTTATTCTGGCCTTGTTGGAGACGCGTATTAGTGGGCCTCGAGCTACCGCGGTTATCCAGTCGTTGGGTTTTGACCTCTCCTTTCGGGTGGAAACAGTCGGTTTCTCGGGAGGGATATGGCTTCTTTGGAACTCTGACGTGAATCTCTCCGTCAGTCTAGCCCACCGTCAATTCGTGCACTCCACTATCCACTTCGCGCAGCACTCGTGGGAGTTTACTGCGGTCTATGCCAACCCTCAAAGGAGCTCCCAAGCTTTGCTTTGGCCTTTACTAAGTTGGATCGGAAGCACTTCCAATCGTCCTTGGTTGATCGGCGGGGATTTTAACGCCAAGCTGGCCCACTTGGACAAGCTGGGCGGGGCCCGCTCGACTAGAGTAGCAAACAAGCATTTCCAAGATTGGGTCCATGCCAACGGCCTTCACGATCTGGGCTTTGTCGGGTCTATGTATACGTGGCACCGAGTCATGGTTAAAGCCCGTCTGGATCGGGTGTTTGGATCTTCTGCTTGGCTTCAGGCGTTCCCCTCCACGACGAACACCCATCTCCCCTTTCTGGGCTCGGATCATAGACCATTACTGGTCCATCTCCGAGCTCCTTCTTCTAGTCCCCCGCGAGCCCTGCCGTTTCGATTCCAGAATGCTTGGCTCTCCCATCCGCTATTTGATGACGTCGTAACTCAACACTGGCTCCCTCCTGCAGCTACGATGAGTCAATTCCTAGCTGCGTTCTCCCACCAGCTCCAGCGATGGAATACAGCCGATTTTGTTAACATTTTCTACAAAAAACGGCGACTGCTTGCGCGTCTGGCGGGCATCCAACGCCACATGACGGACGCCAACATTGATTCCCTACTCGCTTTGGAGGATAAACTTAGTGCCGATCTGCGTCAGGTGCTGTGCGAGGAGGAAATTTTCTGG
>JAJMLV010000003.1:50218961-50238357 GCA_027123465.1 Erythroxylum coca
CGCTCACATGCTCTACGATAAAGTGTCCGTCTATCTGACTGCTGAGGGCACTTGGCACTGGTCTCTTCTCCGTCAATTTCTCCCCTCCACAATTTGCCTGGAGCTGGCTGCCACTCTTCCTTCTAGGGCGTCTGACGAGGAGGATACCCTCCTGTGGGGGCCTACTCCCAATGGCCGTTTTACGACGGCCTCGGCATATGATCTTATTGCGGGTCTTCCCACGACCACTGGTCGTTATCTGTAGGAGCTTATCTCGAAGTGGGAAGGGCCCCAACGCATTCGGGCCTTCCTGTGGTTATTAGTCAAGCGAAAGCTTCTGACTAATCAACAGCGAGTGGCTCGTCACCTTACCCTCGACAATCGATGCCCTTTCTGTGATCAAGAGGAGACAATCCTGCATGCTTTTCGTGATTGTTCGAGAGTCAGACCTTTCTGGGACCAGTTTTCTCCGACTGCAATCATCCCCGGCTTTTTTCAGTATGGTGTTGAGGCTTGGGTGACTACCAATCTCACGACCCACACTCCAGTTCACCGGTCCTCGTGGGCCACGATATACGGGGTCACCTGCTAGTTTATGTGGAAATGGCGCAACTGTAGTATTTTTGAGGTGGGTTTCCAGTGGCCGATCGCTGGCCACCATATGGTGATCGACTATGTGCATTGGCTCTACAGAGCACGCACAGTGGAGCGGACTGTTTTCCGGCATCCCGGGGTCCGTCAGGACACACCGCTCGAGTGGTCTCCGCCGTCAGCCGGCTGGGTTAAGCTTAATACCAGTGGCGCAGTCAAGCCTCGTCCTCACCTCGCTTCTTCAGGAGGATTGCTCCGGGACTGCCAGGGCCAGTGGTGTGGTGGCTTTCTTCATCGCCTTGGGCGCTGCTCCTCTCTTGAAGCTGAACTTTGGGGAGTCCACTCGGGTCTACAATTGGCATAGGACCGGGGCTACCGCCGCCTTGTCCTCGAAGTGGATTCCATCGAGGTGATCAATATTCTCTCTTCTTCCACTGGCTATGATACTGACCAGTTTGCTTTGGTTGCAGGTATCCGGCATCTACTCCGCCACCCCTGGGAGGTCCAGCTCTAGCATGTTTCCCGCGAAGGGAACCAGAGTGTTGATTGCTTGGCTTCCCTGGCAGCCTTTGCTAGTCCGGGCTTCCATCTCCTTCCGGAGCCACCGACTTTGGTCTAGGCCCACATGCAACAGGACCTTCTTGGCTCGTTGTCGTGCAATTCTAGTGATGTCTTAGTGTAGTCGTTGTGTTTTCTTTCCTTTGTACCCAAAAAAAAGGGCACACGATTGAAACAGCTGATGACAATAACAGGGTGTTAAATCCATGGATATGAGTACCGTTTCGTTCCGACCGGAAACCGGAATGGAACGAGCATCATAGGTATCGGTCAAAAATATCGGTCAGTACTGGTAATTTTCGGTCGGTACTGGTCAGTACCGTGACGTTAAAAAACTCTAGAGACCTAATAGTAATTTTGAAAAAATTTTATCCTAAAAATTTCCTAACCTCCTCCCATCCCTGTCGACTCTACTCTTTCGGTCTTTTACTCTTCTCTCATTTAAAATTTTCCTCCTCTCTTTTTCTCATCTCTCCACCCCCCTGCCTGCTCCTCACCGCCATTGCCCTCCTCTGGTCTTTTTCTCACCGTCGTGGACGCTCGCCTTGTTCTCCCTTCGATGCGTCATTCCTTCACGCAGACCCGACGTCACCACCACCTTTTCCGCTCCTCACCGCCGCACCACAACATTGTGACACCGCAGGGAAGCCACCGGAGACGCAACAAGCCACCGAAGACGGATCGACACTCTGACCCGTGACAAAACCTGAAGACTCGCCAAGACCCGATGTTGATTTTATGAATTTTGTTTCTGATTTTGAAAATTTCATGCTTAATTAAATTTATTGTTATGTTGGAACGTGAATATCTTATGGATTTTGTTGGATCGGTGTTGGAGACTTGGATGATATTTTTTGTGTTGTTGGCTTCTTGCGTGATATGAGTTTTCGAATTTTGGTTTGAATTAGATTATGGATGATGCACGGTGTTGGTTGGATGATGCATTGTGTATGAAATTATTTAGTTCGTTTTGAAGTTGGAAATGTGATATGAAATTTTAAATCTGGAATAAATGTCATTTGTGTTGTTTTGGTTCATGGATGTTTAGTTTGCGATTTGATTTTATGAAGTTGCAAATTATACATTAAGGGCATAAATTTTGGAGTTTATTTTAAAAATTTTAAAAATTTTAGAGATTATTTCATAAATTTAAATTTTTTTTCAAAATGATACCCGATATTGATCGATATCGGTACAATTTTGTTCTAGAATTCAATTCGATACTAAATCTGGTACTATATTGATAACTTTGGTTAAACCCCGAAATGTCTGGCTCTCATGCATGAGTTGGTACATTTGTAATCGGAAAAGGAGGCAAGTACAAGAATTGGATTTTTGCATATATTCCTAAACAAGTTTGGATATTCTCTTCTCTTATCCAAAGTGGAAACTTGTAAGAGGGAGACCCGTAGCTGCCAACGAATGCCTGTGGCTGTCAATGTGCAACCGAGCTAACACTACTAAACACTGTCATTGCGACTTACAAAATGACTGCTCTTCCCCTCCATTTTACACCCATTTTCTATTCTTCTTCTTCTTCTTCTTCTTCACCAATCCATCTCTTCTCTCAGAAGCAATGCCATGTCCCTTCTCTGTTCTTTCTTAAACCCAGAAAGCTTCTTCATTTTAAACCTCTCAAAAACCCAAATTTTGCTCTCACAGAATCCTCATCAGACCCCCCTCAACCCCTCCTTCAGCAACTATCTGTAAGTATCCCTGTTCTTGCACCCATACACTTGCTCTTTCCTTGCTATTTCTGTTACAACGGCATATTTGTTTATTTTTGCCGTTTTCGTGCAGGATTGCTTCGATTTGCCACCAGATTATTTTCAGCAATTGCCCCGTGATCTGCGGTTAGATGTGAGTTGGGAAATCCTCGTTCTTTTCTGTTTTTCTTTTAAGGCTAAATTTGTGAGATGCTGAATTGGTACTTCTTTTCGAATCTGTGTTGCTTGTTAATGAAGAAAGTTCTCTTTGGTTTGTAGTTAAATGATGCGGCTTTCGATCTTTCCAACGGACCGGTCATCAATGAGGTGAGTTTTTTGTGTTAATTTCTTCAAGGCCATAAGGGCTTTTTGGTTCTGTTACGAGTTGTAATTGTGGATAACGAGTCCTGTTCAGTTTCGCTGGATGTTCTGTTCATAAATTTGTTTTGATTGGTTCTTAAGAAATTGTGTGAACGTGTAAATCTAGGATGAATAATTCAAACCCAGCTCTTTTATGCTTAATAATGAAGGAATAAAAAGGAAAAACCTTGGCTATTAATTGTGAAATTTTCTTTACGTGTCATAGATAGACAAAACAATTAGGAGTCCTGGAATCGTCTTCAAGGAGGAAAATTGTGAGCATCGTGCTTATACTGATTCAAACCTCAAGCTCTAGAACCAGCTGGCTGTTGTCAGCAATCAATAAAATAACATGAGCAATGGAAGGAAAAAGAACAAAATTTCTCACTTAATGGCCTAGCTTCAAGAGAAAATAGTGGGACATCATGCTGTACCCAAGCATTCTCAAGAAAAGAAGCTACACTTTCTCTAGTGGACTAGTTGCTTGCAACTTCTTCACTGAGTTACTAAAGAACTTATCTGTCATTTCACTGTCAGTGTGGTCAAGAATTGGGAGAACTCCTATTAAATCTCTCTCGAGCATGGGAACTGGCTGATACATCAACTGCCCAAACTTTGGTAAACAAGCTTCCAATGTTGGAGGGCTCTTTGACTGAAAGTGCCAAGTCAGGCAAGACAAGAAATATGCACTTGTGAGTGGTTAGGTGGTTAAGAGTTTATTCTAAGCTCATATTACCTTCTTTTTTGTTTTTTTTTTTTCTGGTGTAGCATTTGGCAAGCGTTTGGTAACTGCTGGAAGGAGGTTCCAGTCCATGGGACAGTATGGTCAGGGTGAACTACAAAAGGTACCATAATCACTTCCAAGTTGGTGCATTTTCTTTCCCTAGTAGAGTTGTTGTTTCAATTATGTGCAAAACATATTCCTGAAAAATATATTTTCACCTTTTTAGTAAGATTTCAATAGATGCATGATTCTGGAGTTTTTAATATATCCCCATGAAGGTGAGTGTAGAACCAGAGGCTGTAAAATCTTCAGTATTGCTTTTGATCATTTGGCTAGCTTTTTCTATTATTCTTGTACCACATCTAATATCAATCTTTATGCATTTTTAATTCCTAGGTTGCTATAATTTAGGAATATTTTTATGCATTTTTTATTATTTAACATCTAATATCAATCTTTCTAACCTTCAATTCCTCAAAGACAAGATAACTGCTTATAGCTGCTAATCCAAGAATTAAAGTATTGACTTGTGCTCAACTATAGTATGCTATCCTTAAAGTTATGAATATATATCATTTATGAACTAAACTTGCTGACTTTCAGTTTTGACTATTATAGATTGCACAAGCAATGATTGCAACTGGGAAACTTTTATCTGCTAGTTCAATATCGACAACAAGAAGTGAAGAACCAAAGAAAGAAACTAGAGTCTTAAAGGTAGGTCGTAATGCCATATTGTGTTGGTATGTTGTTAATCAAGAAAATAAGTGTTGCATACAATAAATTTCTTTTCTGCAGTTTGGGGAGCTTCAAGTCGAAATAACACCAGAAAAGGCCAACATAGGTGCTGCGATTGGATTTGTTTTTGGGTAAATATTCCA
This sequence comes from Erythroxylum coca, assembly GCA_027123465.1. Lineage (NCBI taxonomy): Eukaryota > Viridiplantae > Streptophyta > Magnoliopsida > Malpighiales > Erythroxylaceae > Erythroxylum > Erythroxylum coca. Next base: position 50,223,761 of record JAJMLV010000003.1, read on the forward strand.
GCTGGATGACTGAAGCATGAATCTTCTATTTCACGTTTTTTCTAATCAAGAAAAGAATGTTCTCACTCAACCTACGATTATGAAAATGAAGGGTCCTTTCATGGGAGCTAGGACAGGGAGTTCAGAGTATTCCAGAGAGCTCGCTGCAGTATGCAAATGAAAATGCTTTACTGCTGGCTAAGGTTTCAAAATATTAACTTCTTTGATTTTACTGGTAGTTCTTATCCTCATCCAACTTAATGGCCTCACGCTAAAAGATGAAATCCGTGGATGCAGTCTCTAAGAGGAGCTCTGCTTGCAATTTGCTACTCATCTGCAATTTTGTCAGCTTTCACGAGTGGGGGACTTTTCTTACTGGCACGGCAGCTGAGTGCAAAGGAAAAGTGATGGACATAGCTGCATTCTTTCATCTATTATTGCTTGTTAGTGCTCCATTCCATCCATGCCACTTTGTTGCACCCAGTTCCACCAAGATGACAAAAGAAGAATCCTGCTAGTTTTGTGCAACGACTCAAGAAGAGCTAGCTGTGTTAAATATGATCAAGGTATAATATTTGTTGTTGCCCATTCCCTTTTGAGTAAGGCATCGTGGTTGTCAACATTAGAAGTTCAAGTCTTGTCAGCGAGTTTTAAGTAATACTGTACATACTCCATACAAGGTGCACTTGTCCGGGTACTTGAAATTGGATCTTTCTGTAGATTTAACAACACATGAGCTTAATTATATGTATAATTAAGATAATATTCTTTTCATTATTGTAATTACCTATAAACTGTTTCGTCAACAAATTGCTTCCTTAATCTATGCCACCAAAGTCATTAACAAGTGATTTTTCTTATATGAAACTTATGTTTGAGTTCAATCAAATAGGCAGTAAAATGTAACGTCGAATGAATAGAGAGGAGGGGCACAAGTATTGCTGTACAAGTCCTTAAGGTTTTGGTAGAAGTATAATGGAAATAGGTATCAAGTTATTGATGCATATTTTTCTTATTTGAATTGATAATCGCCAAGCTGTAGACAAATATGTGGGATGAGAAGAAGGGTCACCATGAGGACAAAGTAAATGTGATTACAAATTGTCTACAATATATTAGGCACCAAAGAACCAACAATCAATGAGACAAAGTAAATGTGATTATAAATGAGAGTTTTCGCTTCTTAATGCCACAAATTTTACTCCGACATGTCTAACTAAGATTTTTCATTCTTATAGTTCATTTTGAACAACAAACTGCGTCCTTATCTAAGTTAGATTCACCCATGCCAAGGACATTAACAATTGTTTTTTCTTATAAGAAACTTCTATTTGAGTTCAAATAGGTAGAAAAATATAATATTGAATCAATACTCTACAATAAAACAGACATTTGGCTATGATTTTTTTAGTTACGATTTGAAAATCATTGCTAGAAGTCAACTTTTGACGACGATTTATAAATTCGTGCAAAAGTCAAGGCTTTTGTGATAATTCACGCGACATTTTGTGACGGATTATGTATTTCGTTGTCAAATGTCGAGTCTTGGCACCGAAGTAACAAATTCGTCGCTAAAAGTCTATATTTTTATTACGCATAAAATTATCGCGTCAAAAGTTTGACTTTTGGTGACAAAAATTTAAAATCGTTACCAAAAGTTAATATTAAATATTTAAAAATTAATAATGTTAAAAAGATATTTTTTAATGCTAAATGTGTTTAACAATCCAAAGGTTAATTATAATTGACATTTATATATGATTTTTCATATTCTTTTTTATAAATTTGTTTAAATAGATAATGCATTAAAACCATAATTTTATAAATCTATGAATTTATATACAAATAATTCTTTAATGATACCTATTGTACATAGTACATCTCTGTTCATACAAATATTTCATGAAAATATTGAGAATTTAAAAATTTTAAAATATTTTCAAAATTTTAAACAAATTGTTAAAAAACACATGATAGATAGTTTAAAAAGATAAACCTACCTCTTTAAATTATCTTTTTGGATATAAAAAGATAAAGATACCTAAAATTTTAATATTAATAAGATCAAAATATAATAAATTTAAGTTGATTACTATTCTTAATCATTAATATTTATTAACAATAAAAAAATAATAAATATTAATATCAAAATATGGTAAGCAATATAATATAATGATATATGGTAAGTAGTACAAGATTTTAATTAAAAGTTTAACAATTCTTATAAAAGAAACAATAAATAAAGTTTCGTGTTTATTCCATTGAAAAATAAAAGAAATAATTATTTTTTTGGATTCTAAGTGACATGGGACTCGGTAGAAAAGATAAATGAGTTTCCTATATCTAGATTCTCAAGAAAGTTCCTTCCCTATTTGAAGGCATCAATTGAAGTAGTCAAAGATCTTTGCTCAGGTGTTAGGTTATTGACACCCTCTTCTAACAACTTCTTAACTTTAATTAGTGAATGAATCCTCAAATACAGTATGGATCACTGAATTAGATGAATTGCTGGTAGAAAGTGTTTCACTTAAGAAACAATTAGTATAGAACTTGAACATCTAATTAAGTCAGACAGTATAACAAACCCAAAATTGAGCACATGCATACTTGATTGAATAGACATAATATTTGGAATCGACGATTGTTCCAAAACAACCAATTTTTCCAATCCTGTACCGATCATTGAGACATTTCCACAGCCTCCATTTTCATCTTTGTTCTATTGAATATTTGAGGAAGCTTTACACAACACATAGTATATACAATCAAATGTTCATTTGATAGCTTCCTAATAGAAAATGAGATACAGATAATTAACGAAGAGAGATAATTCAGATGATACTAAAAGCTTTGAATAAGAAGATCGACTATGGAAGGCAAGAGATTATTAGTGTTTGATGAGGAGATTTGTTCTGCATCAATTTTTTCTTCATTAGGGAGAATTTTGCCATATTCCTCCTAGTGGGGCTTATTTCTTTCCTCAAAAACTAGTTGATATGTAGACATTTCGCGATGAATTAATGTTAACAATTTTATTTTGAAAAGTCAATTTAGCATAAAATTCATTATGTTTAATTAAATTCTTTTGGTAATCAAATGCCATAAATTCTTAAGGGTGTAATGAATTGATCCAAAATTGAATGGCTAAATATTGAAGACAGAATGAAGTACATAAACATCCCTTCCAACAGTAAAATACTCTCACAAACCTTTCATACAGTTAGTAGGCTTTCCTCAAAGAAGCTTTGATGTGGGAAAAAAACATCAACCCATTTACAACCAACACAAAAACACAATTGAATATCTTCTAAATACAAACACAAACAAAAAATCATACAATATAAGAAGAAAACAAAACCCACATAAACTCCAAAATGTAACAGAAAAATAAAGCACAACAAAAGGAGGGTTCTTGAAAATAGAAAAGAAGAACAATACCAACACAGGACACGATGTTCGTTCGGCAATGACAACCAAAACTTAGGAGGCAACGACCACAGAGGAGACAATGCCGCTTTGAAAACACGACTGCTAACATGGAAACAAAGAGAGTTTTGTTTTCGTGTTTATAATAACCTAGTAGAAAACAACGTCGTTTGTTGTTAAACAAAACGACGTCATTTTCGATTAACTTTGAAGAAATATACCATAAGGTGATGATTCAGATAATCATTGCCAAATGGTGGCCCATTAACATTTGGCTTGACATTTTGGCGACAAAATTATATAGAATATATAATTTTTTATAACAATACCAAATTAATATATAACAAATACAGAATTATGATTAAATAGACTTTTTTTTTAATGAGGCAAATTTATTAATATGAAATCAAAGTGCATAGAGAGGCAGGGCTTTAAAACCATACCTCCCCGAGTGATAGCTAAAGGTGGCTAATACCAAACCTTCCTAAAAATAATCTAAAGGTTACATTTTATGCCTAACGCGCAAATATGGAAAACCTATTTTATCCAGAGAGACCATACCCCTGAGAGGAGAAGGAAGAGAGCAATGTAAATAAGACACAGAAGATTGCATGAAAATTTATCTATTATCTATGCATTCATAAATCATTACACTAGTTACAATTATTATCTCTACATTCATATAACATTGTATTAATTCCCATAATTATATTTATAACAATATAATTAAAATAATTACAATATAGTAAAAAATGGAAATGAATATTACATATTAAGATCATATTCTTAAAAATCAAAATTAATATTATGGAAAATGAATGTAAGTCTAAAAATAAATTTAGTTAACAATAATGCCATTTCTTCCTATTTATAAAACTAAATTCACAAAATTAATTTATATTTTTCATTAATCTCTTTTAAAATATATGATTTAAATTTTTTTGTACAAAACTTTGTTTGTTAAATATAAATTATATACTATTTTATATAAATGATATATTCCAAAATTTTTTGCTATATTAAAAAATATAATAAATATGAAAAAAAAATTGGCGACAATTTTATAAAATCATCGCCAACACTAAAAGGCGTCAACATTGGCGATGATTATCATAAATCATCACCAATCGTGAACAACAAATGATGTCATTGTTGTTTGCAGGTACAACGTTTAGAAAATTAGTAGAAAACAACATTGTTTGTTTTAACATCAAACGACATTGTTGTGGGGCTTCGGCTTCAAATTTTTAATTCAAACGAAAAACGACATTGTTTATTTTAACAACAAACAAAACAAACGATGTCGTTAGGGTGACAGGCTTCTCCTTCTAAATGAAATTTATTTCTAAAATGTCATGGTATTCAAAAAATTAGTTAACACAATTGAACTACCCAATTAATTCATCACCGTAATACTTAAGAAATGAATATTTGTTGTCCTCCTTTCGCATTGGACGACTATTTGTTGCATTCGTTGATCTTGCTTAAGTGTAGGTCTTGTTTTGTAAGCTTGACTTTAGAGGTTTACTAGTTGGTGTAACTAACTCCATTATGCACTAAGTTATATTGAAGTCCCCTAACGTCTGTTCCTAAATTCCCAATTTGCCATAGTGTATACTTTCTTTATTACCTTAACTTTCCAAGTCTCATTTAAGCATTGCTAATTGTTTGATTAACTTAGATGAATATTTAATTTTAATTTGTGTGATGCACCTTTTGGTTTAAGGTTCTGTATTTCTTCTAATGGCTTAATTGAATCGAACTAGGGCCAATTTCATAATCAGTTAACTAATTTTCGTTGTCTGTCATCCGTCATCTGTTGCCTATCGTCTGTCATCTTTCGTTGTCCCTCCATCTATGTAAGTTATCAAACTTTTTGTTTAATTTTTATGTTCTACTTGAATAGAGAAGAATTTGTGTGAATGGAGGGGGGCTTAGGTTTTGTGTATGAACTTATATTGATTAATCAAGAAATATTAATATAAAAAATTCATGTATAATTATGGATGACCTGAGAAATAATAAACCCCTAGGATGGTACACAGGCTGAAAACCCATGATGCAACTTCTTTGAGGCTTATTAGTGAAATATTTCACAAGTCTAAGAGTCACAACAAGAAGACCCTTTCTTGATTCATGTGGTCTAATAATGCCACATGATGATGATTTTCAAGATCTTGATCATGAGAATTAAAGGTAATAAAAGTGTTGTTTATATTGTTTGAAATGTATTAGTGATGTTTGAGTTATGTTAATGGATCTTTGGAGTAATAATATGAATGCCAAAATACTTAAAAGGAGGCTAATTAAGTTTGTACATTGAAATTAAGGAGACTTCTTTTCAAAGTTTTGGTATCCAACAACTGCAAATAAGTATATACACAGCGTGGAAGAAGATACACAACCGTGTAAGAAGATACACAACCATGTAACAACATAAATATAGTTATATATGTAAAGCAGATTGTTAATGTTTGAGTTATGTTTATGTGTATTGTTGATATTTGAATTATAGATATCCAATATAATGACCTCCTCCACAACAACGAGATTAATCAAATCCAAGTCAATAATACAATCAACTTCATCCACTAATGAAGCTAGTCAACAACAATCTCTATCTGCCTCAACTAGTACTGAGGCATCTGCATGTTTGTTAGTCTTTAATACCTATAAATTGACTTATGCTCAAATATATATTTACATGTTTAATGCATATTTTCTGATCATTATTCATTTATTATCAAGTTCCACTACCGGCCTAAGAAAAAGATGTAAAGGTATAACTAAAGGTTGTGAGTTGTAATAAATGAATGTTGTAATGAACAATAAGTTTTCTGTACATATCAATACCTCGCAAGGTCATCCTATAGACAAGATTCAATTGGCAAAATTATCTAGTGAGTTGGGGTTAATTGTCAAGATTGAATGCCTTACCTAAAGCATGCTAAGCAGTTGAAGGAAGACAACATGCTGGAAAATGCTTTGGATAAAGTTTCGGTAAAGTTTCATTTTATTGAATTATATGAAATATTGTTTTACTTATTTAAAGATTAATTTCTCTTTTACTTTTTATTCATAGATGAAACTGAATATTGTCGATATCGACATCCCTGATGTTTCAAACTGTGTGATTTAATTGTTGAAACAAAGGATTAGGGATCGTCGTTATCGACTCCATTAATACTACAAATCATTTTATTTGGATGAGGAAGAAAGGATACATGCTTCCGAACTGATATCTCCAAAAAATTGGAGTCAAATTTGTGATTATTAGCCTTTACCAACATCAAGGATTGTCTTCTCTCATTTCATATTTGCTTCCGTTAATCTTGTTACACAATTTAATGACTATTTCTTTTTTATTTAGAAAAAAGTGTGAGAAAATCAAGGTTAACAAAGGAAAAATAAAAACTCCACACAACTAAGGCTTCAAATCATTTATTGTACTGCGAAATGAATATTTAAGTTCTTTTTTTACAAGTTATGATTATATCAGTAATTTGATTTTTTTTCCATAAAATAGAGTTAGAAGGAACTACATGGAGAAAACTGTGATAGGATCACACTTTACAAACTAACACACTAGAAGGAAGGTGAAGGTTGGATGTCTGAAGAAGTACACAATAATTATGTAAATATAAAAATTTGTTTAAATTTTAAGTTTATTTGTTTCTGTAGTACTAACTAATAATATATGAATTGAATATTGATTTTTAAAAAATTTTGGAATAAGATGCGGGGTTGTTGCAAACACCAATGTCTAACGGAAATGAGCCAAATGTAAATGACATTTTCAACAAGGTATTTTGTAACATCCCATCACCGCGTGCTAGGGCCAGAGCAATACCAGGATGGGTGACCTCCTGGGAAGTCATGTGGGAAAGTAAAATTGTGAGGGTGCGAGACCCTAGGGGTCGAGGCCCAAAGCGGACAATATCTGCAAGCGGGTGGGCGTGAGGCCCGAGAGGCCGAGGTCCTACATACTTAGGATACGATCCGGCTACATAAAAGGTCTTGAGTTTGGGCTTAAGCCAGTTGGATCATCCTCATCAAGACCAACATATGTTGACTATCTTGAAGAGGAGAACCAATCGCTTAAGGCTAAATTAGAATGTAATGAGCAAAAATTAGCCAAGTTTGAAAAGTCCGTCAAAAAATTATTTAGCCTAAATTATGTAAGCAGTGAAGATGAATTGTAATTTTAATTTTGTGTATAATTACTTTTTAAATTGTAATTAACATATTATACATGGTCAAGTTTAATGATAACAATGCTTCTAATTTTTATTTTTTATAATTATATTTTTGTATAATAAATTATGCAACAAAAAATCTAAATATTCCATATAATAACATGGATTAAAAATGTCACCAATGATTATAATTAACATGATATAATATTTAGGTATAATAAGTATTTAAAACTTTTGGTTACATTTTCAAAAACATAGCTAAAACATTTGACCATGATTATGAAAATGTAGCCAAAAATTTTTGGCTATGTTTTTTAAAATGTCACCAATAAGTTTTGACTATGCTTTGTTTTTGTTATTAAAAGTTATTAGTTACGATTTTGAAAACGTATCAAAAAGTTAGCTACGTTTTTTGAAATATAGTTAATAACTTTTAGCAACGACAACAAAGCGGGGTGAAATTTATGGGCAATGATTTAGAAAAAGTTGCCTATACCTTTTTGCTACAAAAACTAGTCGTAGTAAAAGCCAATTAGAGACAATTCGTTGAAAATGTTGCCTATAGTTTTTTCCTAAGGAATTTGGTGACGATTTTAGTGACAAAAATAAATTGTAGTTAATTAGTATTAGCGACAATTTTAGGACTTTTAGCAACAAAAATTGTTGTAATGATAGAGAAAAGAGAGGCACGAGTATTAATTTACAATGAACAATTAAATCCTTAAGATTTCAAACTGAGTGAATCAATAAACTTATGAAGATATTAGCAATGTTTTAATATAGAGTTATAATGGAAATACAAAAATAGGTATCTAGTTAGTGAGATATGTTCTTTTATTTGAATTGATAATGATAAGAGCTTATTTAAAAGAAAATAGATACATTACAAGGGTTTTTACATTATTGTTTTGTAAATGAAAAAGTAGTATAAGTATAACAAAATTTGGCATCCAGTTCGGTAGTTAAGTATATTTTTATTCAAAATGATAATGTAGTATAAGTATTAAGAGGTTTGTAAAGGGAAAAATTAGAGATTTTTAATAATGTCATCAAAACCTATAAGACAATTAGAAATGGGGTAGTGATTCCATGTTTTTCTATAAAGATGTTCATTAAATTACTTGTTTGTAGTTTAGTTTTTTAATATAAAATAAAACTAAGTAATGCAAAAATTTATGGAGATCTTTATACTAATAAGTCTAAATATAACATATAGAAAAATAAAAAATATTTAATGAAATAATTTTTCCATTAACCCAAGCCCCTAAATGTCCTATTTAACTTGCGCTAATTTCATTTTTCTCATCAAACAATTCCTACTCTTGTTTAACGCCATCTTATTTTAGACAACTACTTTTTACTTGAAGAATCTTGAATTCATATTTTGAAAGTATTTACTATTAAGATCTAAAGCGCTAATGATTATAGAAAGCATCATTAGACAAGTCTCATAGCCATTAGAGCAATTACATATCAATATATATTAATTACCTCTCTTACCTCATTTGTATTTTAGTTCTTTTAAACAAACACATCAATGAATTTCATTAAAGGGGTTTAAGTTTCTCAAATATAAAAGGATGAAGTATATACAATTTCTAATTAAAAAGTGATCACAATATATCTTTCATATTCTAGAGGTTTAAATTAAAAATTTCCATCATTTTTTAATTATGTCACTATAACATAAATCATTATGTCATCTTCATTGATGTTGATAATTTTGGTATTCGATGATACTTTTATTGATAAACAATTCATTTGAATTAAGAATAGGTTAGATTTAACCGATATAATCTTATTTCACAATATGGAGTACTTGTGAACTATATTAATTATGACCGAAGTTGAATAGACATTAATGTTAGTTTATGCCCTTGCAGCCAATTTATTTTGGTTATAAATATTTGTATGACATTATTATTAATTAATTAAAGGCATTCTTTATCTTTATGTATTTGTTAATTATTTAATTATTATTCGTAAAGATAAAATCCTTGGAATAATTACTGTGTAATTGAAATTATGAAGATATCATAATTATGAGATTCAATATACACTTATGTATTATTCCTAAATGTTCCTAGTTGTAGTTTCATCAAGACTGGATATTGTTGAAACGGTAAAATTAGCACACATTATGTTTCTTTCTTATAAAGAAAATAATTGATCTTATAAATTAAAGTATAGAGATATTTAAACTAATGTGTGGGTGATTATTAGTGAAGTCACTGAACTGACCCAATTATGGGAATTCTGAATGGAATATTACTTATGTGTCTATGGATTATCTCATAATAATGGTTGTATAATTAATCCTCAGGCTTGAGATTACTAAGTTATCTAGTGTGAGAATTACTATATTTTGATGCTACTTATGAATTGTCCTAAGATAATTCAGTTGGTAGTAATTGGATATAGAATGAACCATATGTAGAAAGTTGAGTAAGTTCATATAGGATTCATCACTCTAAAGTAATTAAAGAGAATATTCTTCTGTTCTTGATTAGTAATGATTTATGGAATTCTCTGACTAGAGTGAATTGATTTTTGAAAAGAAAATTTTCAAATTTCAATTATAAATCAACTACTAATTAGCAAGAACGAACATGATTGGATAATAAGAGTTAGACACTGTATCCATACTCTGTCCAATTAGTATATTGAATGACGAAATGGTTAAATTATACATTAGAGCCATGCATAGACAGGTTAAGTCAATCACTTTGACATTCCTAATATTTAGGTAATTATGACATGTTGCTAGACGTCAATCATGATTTATGATTATGAATTATTTAATTAAAGAATTAAAGATAAATTAAAAGAAGCTTTAATTTATCTTATTCTAATTATGAATTAGAATTATAATTTGTAATCACTGCCAATTTATTAGGAACCTAATGGGTCACACATTAAAGAACAATTTTGAAAGAAAAATCAATTTAATTAAGTTGGACTTAATTATAAAGTTTGAGAGACTTTGGGGAGCAAATATGAGATATTTAATTTTATTAAAATTAAATTAATTAGAAATAGAATTGATTTTAATTATAATTAAAGAGATTTAATTTTAATAAAAGAATCTTATGATATTTCTATTTAAAGGGAAGAGCTTTTGGGACGCTAGCACTTTTTGTCTTCTTCCTCTTAAATCAATTTGAGAATTGCTTTGTGGATACCATCAAAGGCTGGACACTTGAACAGCTCGTGATTGATCAATCGGGAAAAGTTTCAAAGATTTTTCAACAGAAAAGCAAACAAGGTACGATTTCTAAATTGTTTTATATTTTATTCAAGTTTATTCAATTATCAGGATCAGCTTAGAATCTATAAAAATTTTGTTTTTCGCTGCGCCCGTGATCTGATCATGATCAGATTCTGACAATGGTATCAGAGCATCCTTTAATTGTTTATCTTGAATTAAACGCTTGATTGTTATTGATGTCGATAAAAATTTAAGATTTTGAATCTATTTATGCTACTATCTTACAATTGTTCTTCTACGTTCTGATTTGAGATAATTGACAAGAATGAGGCTTATGCGTTCCAGTACATATTATTTTTGTGTTCTAGAATCTTGCTTACACATGCTTTTAAAAGTTTCTGTGTTTACTTTCCCTATTTTCTTTTTGAAAATTGTTTCCACGACTATTTTTTTGTTGCTTCTAGAATATTGAAGAATGTTCACATATGATGTGTTCTGTATATGCATATATTATGGTTTCTGAAACTTATTTCTGAATTTACACACTGTCAAGTTTTATGCACGATTGCATTTGGAATTTTCCTTTATGCATTTTATGTTTTTGGAATGCCCACGCATGGATTCTAAAACAAATTGATTTTCTTCCACCTTTTTTTTTTCTGTCTACGTGTGTTCCCTATTTCTGCTATTGTATTTGCCTTGTGAATAACCAAATAAGATGGGCGATTATTGCCCATCGGACTGTCACCTTTAGCGACCCAGTGGGACACCATATATGGCCATCGCTTAACACCACTGGATGGCGTCTGACAATGCTAGGCGACAAACGTGATGCCAAGCATCGACGACGGTGCGAAAAATGGAGAAGAGGTTGGAGAACCGTCGATTGGAGAGCCGACGGTTGTAGTCCAAGCAAGGTGCTTTGCGTGAGTGACATGGAGTACTACTCGAAGGTCGGAAGCATTGTTGCAATGTGGGTGTTGATTCTTTGAAACGTTGGAGGCAGAAATGGGGGATGGTTTTTTAGAGAACACGATGGGCGCGTATGACTGGGTGTGTAGTGCATGCCCCAGTCAACGTTGCAGTTGATCCCCTGACTGTCTGACGCATACAGTGCATACGCCAGTTAGCCTTTTATGTATTTTTTTAATATTTTTTAAAAATAAAAACCCTTAAATTTCCAATTTAATTAATTTAATAAAGATTAAATTAATTTATACTCCTAATAAAATTGAAAAGTGTTTTACTAATTTTGAATTTTTTTTTCAAAATGGAATTTTATTAGAAAGGTTTTGGAATTTAATTTAATTTTTCAAAAGTTGAATTATTAAATTAAATTTATTATCAAATCAGTAGTTAGAATCAAGCAAAAGTTTTAAATAATTTCTTTTATAATTAGATTATGTTTGAAATTATAAATACAATGAGATTATATTATTTTAATGAGATCAGAAATGCTTGAAATTTTAAAATCCCTCAATAAAATATTAAGTGCACGGGATGAACGTGATAGTTGTCTTCCATTATTTGAGAATAAAACCATAATTCTGTTTATTATTTGGCTTGCTCAGTACACTCAAAGTCACTCTAACTCGGATATGTTTTATTTTAAATTAGTGGGTTCTACTTAACTAAAATTGCATAATTTGGATGAGTAAACTCATGATCATATAAATTTGGAGGCATTTTTAAGAATAATTTATTTGATATATTTTTAACAAAAATTCTCACCTAACGATTCTAGGAGTCATATGAGATGTGATTGAAAAGTTGTTTTCTACCTAATTTATTTTGAGTTGGTTTATTGAGCAAACTTAAGATCAATTAATTTTAAATAGGATCTTAGCCTACTAAAAAATTATTTGATAATTTTTCAACATAATAGTGAGGGCTATTATTTTGAAGAAAATAGTGGGAGCAATCAAATATTCTAAAGTCCTTATTTTATTTGATTTTTAGATGTAAACTAATATATGCTCCTTCTATGTTTTTCAGTTATTAAATTTGAAGATGAGTACCAACCTGATATTAAGAAGCATCATGGATGCTAACAAGTTGACTCGACCTAACTTTTCGGACTGGTTATGAAACTTAAGAATAGTTCTTAGGTAAGAGAAGAAGTTGTACGTTCTTGACATTGTTGCTCCATCAGAACCTTGTTCAGATGCAACTGATGAAGATTGGGAGAAATATCAACGTTATATTAATGACGTTGAACAAGCTACATATGTCATGTTAGCTTACATGTCTCCTAAACTTCAGAGGTAGCTCGAGAACATGGATGCACCTACTATGATACTGCATTTTAAGGAGTTATTTGATGCACCAAGTAGGGTGGAGAGATATCAAATCTCCAAGGCTCTATTTCAATGCAAGATAACAGAAGGATCTTCAGTCAACCTTCATGTGCTAAAGATGATTGAGTATATTGAAAAATTGGCCTAATTAGGTTTTCTCATAAATCACGAGTTAAGCATTGATCTGGTGTTGTAGTCTCGGAGTTCAAGCATTTCACAATTCATCATGAATTTTAACATGAATCAAAAGGACATGACATTACCTGAATTGTTGAACATGTTTAAGACTGTGAAAGGATGCCTTAAGAAGAAACCTAGTTTTGTAGTTGTTGTTAAATCTTCTAAGAAAAAGGGCTTCAAGAAGAATAATAACAAGAAACAGAAGGCTTCTACTAATATAGTAAAAGTCAAAGGAGGTGTTAAGAAGAAGAATAATGACAAGGGCACAAGCTTTCATTACGATGTCAATAGAAATTGGAAGAGGAATTGCCCATCCTATCTTACTAGCCTGAAAGATAATAAGCTTAACGAAGCTATCTCTTTAGGTATGTTAATGATTGAGATCAATCTTTCTACTTCTGTTTAACATTCTTAGGTATTAGATACTGGTTGTGTGTAGCACCCCACTATCGCGATGACCCGAACCCGACATCGATGGTGATATTCGTGTTCGTGCCCCGCGAGGGTGGCGTGCTAATACACTCAATCATTTAAAAGTCAGTATAATTAATTTTTTTTCTTTCTTTTGAAATCACGAACACACACACTATGTAGAAGCCAATCATCACATACAGTCAATAATAATTTCAATGGCCACTTGGGCCCTTTCACAAATACAAAGCACTTAAGTCAGTCTGACTTTACAAAGGACATAATCATTTGTACAAAAGTTCACACTATACAATTTTATACAGAAATAAGAAAACACTAATGCAAACGCGAACTGATCCCGACCTCTATCCTTCACTTGTGTGCTGTAGCTATACTCCCGTTGGCCTAACAGGGTAATCTTCTAATACTGAAAAATAGTTGCAAATTTTGGGTGAGTTTTGCGAACTCAATGAGTGACCATCATCGATGACTCACCCAGTCATATAACACATTATTTCACATTCACTTAAATTCCCGTTTCACATTCAATGGACGTCGATCTTATAATGATATATGCATGAAACTCACATTCGTTCTTATTGTTGTGATTGAGTGTCTGTCGCTCACATATACAGAATACTAGCCCGTAGGCTCAGTCAGAACAAAATATTGTCCCATAGTGCTCAGTCAGAACATAATACTGGCCCGTAGGCTCAGTCACATCATATAATCACGGAGCATAGCTCTATGTGGAAGCACTTCATACAGGCGACTCAAGTCACAACGCCTTTATATTTCATGCAGTCATGCCATGGAATACATCACACATATTGCATGCTCTTATCTGATCACAGACACTTATCATCAGATCGTCGTCCGGCATTCAACCTTAAGTTGAGA
>JAJMLV010000003.1:50243088-50256928 GCA_027123465.1 Erythroxylum coca
CCTCAATCTTTAACATTTAAACCCATTAATGCATTTCAACAACAATAAAACAACATTAAAGCCATTTTACTTACCAATCAAGCCTCAAATCTTCAAATCTCCCAAAAATCCTCCAACCCCTCTCCTCACTCTAACACCCACGGGAAGTCTTTAAACTATCACAAATCATCAAGTCTCAAGGGTTTAGGGGTTGGTCTTAGCACAAAGAAAACAAGCAAGCAATTGGAAGGGCAAGGATCGGAGATCACCAAAGGAAGAAGAGAGGAGAAAAAGTTTGCCCTAACCTAGGGATTTTCAAGCCTTCCCAACGATGAACATAAAAAATTTCTCTACTTAGGTTATTTAAAACCTTTAAACATTTGCCACTTGGCTCATTCTCAAATACCCTTTATGTTCTTTCTCTTTTCACAATATTTCCAGTCCAATTCGTCTCCAAATTTCAATGGCTCGACATATTAATTTCTAAAATCATATATCTAATTTTCCCATTGCCATTACACAGTTATTCAAGTACTATACAATCAATCAGTCCGTCACTTGGAAAATTTTTCGATCCGGACTTTTTCTCCCGAATTTCCAGAAAATTTCCTAAGGGTCACTATCAACTGGCAATCACTCTAATACAGTTCCAATTCCAATTCTCAAGCACTATTTTCTCAAAAATCACAAAACAAATCATATTCACAAATAAATGCCGGGAAATGCCATGAATGCATGTACATATAAATGCATGTGCAAATAACCCATTCCTCCATATTTAGAAGCCAAATGAATGAACATATCAAATTATGCAATGCAAACTACTAGCCTGTCCCAAACGACCAATTTAACCTTCCCATCGGTGATGGGATGTTACACGTTGCATTTCACTGCAGGGAGAAAACCGGAGAAGAAGAAACATCAGAGTATAAACCAACTGGTGGGAAAAGAAGTCGCGAGGAGAAAATGTTTAATTTTAAATAACCTTCTGCGATGTTTTGTTTAATAAAACATCGCGATTTCTATTTCACGATGTTTTATTAATAAAACGTATTACAAAATCATGACGTTTTATTGATAAAACGTATTACAATTATGCGATGTTTTATAAAAACGTCACAAAAAATTGAAATTTTTTGTGACATTTTATCAAAAAAAACCTCACAAATAGTAAGTTATTCTTATATTGGGTATAAGTTTTAAGTTTATGATTAATATTTTATTCTGGTACTTTTAAGTCTTTTTATGAGTTCACTTTTTGACGTAGTTTTATTGTCAATCATTGAGATTTTTGATAACATAAATTAACTAGCAATTTTTTAATATAAGTGACTAGATTAATGGGAAATGGGCATGTGCACCGTAGCGCTAGCTGAGCTTTGTTGCATCTTGATAGGATTAAAGCTTGTTCAGGAATTGGGACTTACCGAAGTAATTCTTGAAACTAAGCTTGTTAATTTTATTTGTTAAGGTGAGATGGAAACTAAGCTTCTTCCCAGGGATAAGCTAGAGTATCTTTAACTTATTTGGTGTTACATATGCAAGTTTTAGAATTAATTTTGTATTTTGGGTTAGAAACTAAAAGGTTAGGGAAAACACCATAAAATGAAAAGCATAAAACAAAGCTATCTATATCATCATTGTGAAGAGAGACCTTTAAAAGGTATAGATGAGCTTGTAGTTTACCTCTTGAAGCTCTGTAATCCTGGAAACTTATAATGCAAATTCTACTTCTCTTTTCTAACATTTGTATAAGGGGCAGGGGCAGTGATAAAGTAGGTGGAAACAACAACGATTCTTTCTTTCTTTTTTATTTTTATTTGAGAATAATTAATTGAACTTCAATTTCCAATCATGAAAATACTGGAGACGATCCAACGTTCCTATCTTTGAAGGAAGCAATACATCGGAAAGAAGGAACTTCTGGTTCATTTAAAGACAATACAGTTGGTAGACAGATATATATGCCTGCTTTAATCAAACGAAACCATCATTTGGATTTATTTGGTTCACTGTTACTAGAGGACGCAAACAGCAATAAAAACAGTAAAAACGAAGAAGACAGAAGGTTGAAGAAGGGAAGGATGGTTCAGATTCAGAATTTGTAGGTTGTGGGTTGTCACATAACTCCATAAGAGTTTCTTCCAGAAGACGAAGGTTTTCTAGGACCTTTCTGCTTCGGCTTGGGCGGCGCATCCGCTATACCTTCAACAACTGCAGTCTTTTCATTTTTGTGGGTTGGGTCTGACAACATAACTCCATAAGAGATACTTTCACTAGAGGCCGAAGACTTATTAAGTGCAGTCTTTTCATTTTTGTGGGTTGGTTGTGACAACATAACTCCATAAGAGATTTTTTCACGAGAGGAAATAACCATATAACGTGGCGACGGCGGATCCGCTTCAACTACAGCAACTGCATTCTTTTCATTTTTGTTGAATTCCTGATCATCCTTTCTGATCGCGTCCTGGTGCTCATCGGTGATCGGCCTTTCATTTTCTGTTTCTTCATTTTTTGAGCCATCCATTTGCTCAATTATTGTGCTTCCTTTTCTGCTGAGATGTTTATGTTAGCTGATCAATGGAAATCCTGAAGAATGTAAGCATCCTTATAAAGTGGATGTCCTTGGGCTTACAGGAATTATGTGTGCATATAATACGGACAAGTCAATGGTAGTTGAATCAGGCTTTTGATTATTATATGTTTATCGTCAACATTACTGAGACTTTTAATGCGTAAAAATGACGATTGATACACAACTTTTTTTTTTAAGGTATGATTTTTGAAAAAGTATGAATTAGAAATTAATTCCAACACATTATATATTCAAGAGTTTAAGTCCAAATATTTTTTTTAAATTTCTAAATAATAAACTGTATCTTTGATTATAATTTGTATAACAAGCTGTACTAACTTTTATCATTTACAACTTAGTATATATTTTGTATATAATGTTATTTGTATTAGACAAGATTTATTAAAATATTATTTTGTAAACTCAAGGGGTGTGGTTGAGTGGAAGGGACTCATCCATCCTTAACAAAAAATCAGGGGTCCGATCCTTAACTTTGGGTATGGAGCAGCCTTAAATCCTTGGGCCAGTTGTCCCACCCTGTGAGGTGCTTACAAATCAGCGAGGGGATTAGTCACTGGGTCCGCTGGTAGATACCCTGGTCAGAGACCGAAAAATATTATTTTGTACAAGAGAAGTTAAGTAAAAAATTTGATAAAAAGGAGTAATTTCTTAAAAAACGATGACTTGAATTTTCATTGCAACATTCTTTCATCCCTCATCCCAGATGCTCGAAATCCGTAAGTATTCCGACATTCTTTCGTCCCTCCTCCCAGATGCAAAAAATCCCTAAATATTACAAGAAAGAGGGTCAACACAAGAATTTGTTGAAGATCGATTGTCTAATGGAGGTCTAGTGGATACTGTGTTGATCAATGTCCCTTCTCCCCATAGTTTAGTGAAAATCTTATACTGATTGTAATATATTAGTCTGAGGACTGCCGTTGGCTGTCTAGTTAATCTTTTGTAAAGTTTCTCTCTTTCAAATAAAATTATTCATTTTTCACGAATTATATCACAGGATCCGATCTTCTACAATTATGGAATAGAAATTTCCTATAAGCGTGATGTTTCTCTTAGTATGGTGGAAACTATTTATATCCATATGTAGATAATTGAGTAAGTCGATAAAGGATTCGTCACTCTAAAGTAATTAGAGAGAATATTCTATTGTTCTTGATTGGTAATGATTTATGGAATTCTCTGGCCAGAGTGAATTGATATTTGAAAAGGAGTTTTCAAATTTCAATTATAAATCAATTACTAATTAGCAAGGACGAACATAATTGGATACTAAAGAGTAGACACTATATCCATACTCTGTCCAATTAGAATATTAGATGACGAAAGGATTAAATTATACATTATAGCCATGCATGGACAGGTTAAGTCAATCACATTGACATTCCTAATGTTTGGGTAATTATGACATGTTGCTAGACGTCAATCATAATTTATGATTATGAATTATTTAATTGGAGAATTAAAGATAAATTAAAAGGAGTTTTAATTTATCTAATTCTAATTATGAATTAGAATTATAATTTATAATCATTGCTAACTTATTAGGAATCTAATGAGTCACACATCAAAGAGCAATTTGTAAAAGAAAAATCAATTTAATTAAGTTGGACTTAATTATAAAGTTTGAGAAATTTTAATAATTAAATATGAGATATTTGATTTTATTAAAATTAAATTAATTAGAAATAGAATTTGATTCTAATTATAATTAGAGAGTTTTAATTTTAGTAAAAGACTGTCTTGATATTTCTATTTAAAGGGAAAAGCTTTATAGAAGATAGCACTTTTTATCTTCTTCCTCCAAAGGCAGCTTGGAAATTGCTCTGTGGATACCATTAGAAGCTGAACAATTGGACAGCTCGTGATTGATCACTCAATGAAAAAGATTCAAGGTTTTTCTTCGGAAAGCGAACAAGGTACGATTTCTAAATCGAATATTGTTTTTATTCAAGTTAATCAATTATCGAGATTCGCTTGGAATCCTAAATTTTTTTTATGTTTCGCTACGTTCGTGATTCGATCACGGTAGGATTCCAACAATTAAGGCAACATTGTGTATCATTAACCTTGGCTAGGATTGTTTGGTTATCGCATTATAATGGATTTTACTATACTAATTAATGTGGTAGTGTTAAATCTATGTGTTTTAATGTCAATATATTATAATATGTCATGATAGGGTTATACTATTTGTTAATTGGAGTTGTGTACCTAGTCATGAGTCATTTTGTAGATTGTTCTAATTGGTATTAAGTGGAAAGCATGTTGAGGATATATTAGCGGAGTAGTTTCATGGATAATATATAACTATATTTAATTTGCTTTAGTAAGTTTTGCTAAAGATAAGTGGGAAGAACCCATCAATGCTAATGTATTTTACTATCAGAAATGGTGTCGTGGATAATTTACGTATATTTAAGAAGATCTTCCGATAATAAATGACATGCATAAGTCATCTCAAGGATTAATTCACTGGTGCTCATAACATATAAGGCTGATAGATTTAATTTTTTATAATATAATATTTTGCCTTGTATATTTTCAGTAGTGAGTAATGAAATAAAAATTTAGAACATTTTAAGTTCATACTGATATTATGATTGAATTTTGAATATGGTATAAAGGGAAATTGCTAGGGTGAGAGAAATATGTTGGATGAGAAAAAAGGACAAGGTGAAGGAGATTACAAAATGTCCACAATATAGTAGGACTATCAGTACCAAAGAACCAATAATCAAAAAACTGTTTTTAAAGATTGTTTTAAAATAAATTTGGACTTAGTGTAACATAGTTCGATTAGTTCAAAGCTCTCATCATTTATGATGTGTTGTGTTAACAAAAGGTGTCTTTCTATACAAATTGTAGTCTAATATACGCACGCTATACTATGGAGTACATCAAAACCTAAACTTAAAATTATTTAAATGTAGTTGAGGGCACTGGTCTTGACATACTATTCAATTTCTCAATGAGCAATGTTGTTCATTAATTATACATATTATTAGTTGAGCAATGTAATCCCTATAAGTGAGAGTTTTTCACTTCTTAATATGACTGAGAATAGTGTGAAGACAATGGATCTTTCTCTAGATTTAACAACATATGAATTAAAAATTTTACTTAAATGAATTTCTAATTTTAAATGAATTTCTAATTAAGATTTTCCATTCTTATAATTTATTTTGAACAGTTTCGTTAGCAAACTGTTTCCTTAATCTAAATTAGAATCACCCATGACACCGAAATCACTAACAAATGAGTTTTCTTATAAGAAACTTCTATTCTTGTTCAAATAGGGAAAAAATGTAATGTTGAATGAATAGAGAAGAAGGGCACGAGTATTATTGTACAATCAACAATATAAGCATTAAGAGTGGTTTTGTGAAGGAAACAAATTAGAGACCTTTAATAATGTTACTAAAAACTATATGACAATTAGGAATAGGGTTGTGATTCCATGTGTTTTATAAAGAGGTTCATTAAATTACTTATTTATATTTTAGGTTTTTTAAAAAATAAAACTAAGTAATGTAAAAATTTGTCAAGATCTTTACACTCATCATTATGAATATATAATGTTTCAATTTCATTTTACTCAATATGAATATAACGTATCAATTTATTATGTCACTATAACATAAACCATTATGTCATCTTCATTAATGTTGATAATTTTGTTGTTCCATGTTACTTTTATTGATAAACAATTCATTTGAATTAAGAATGAGTCAAGTTTAGTGGATATGACCTTATTTCACAATACGTATAGACTACTTGTGAACTATGTTGATTATGGCCAACTTTGAATCGACATTAAGGAAAGACCATGTATCATTCTTTGGCTAGGATTGTTTAGTTATTGCACTATGATGGATTTTACTATACTAAACGAGTTATTGTTAAATCTATTGTATCCTTAGTCACAATTCATTTTGTAGATTGCTCTAATTGGTATCAAGTGGAAAGATGTTGAGGATACATTAGAGGAGCAGTTTAATGGACAGTATCTAAATATATTTAATTTTCATTAGTAAATTTTGCTAAAGATAAGAAGGGGAGAACCTATCTATGCTAATGTATTTTACCATGAGAAATGATGTCATGGATAATTTATGTATATTTTAAAAGATGTACCTATACTATATGACATGCACAAGCCATTTCAAGGATTAAGTTACTGGTGTTCATAACTTTTGAGGCAGGTTGGTATAATTTTTTATAATATAATCTTTCTCTTATATTCTTTATTAGTTAGTGATGAAATAAAAGTTTAGAACGTTTTGAGTTCATATTGACATTGTGATTGAGTTTTGAATATGGTGTAAAAGGAAATGATGAGGGTGTAGACAAATATGTTGGATGAGAAAAAGGGTCACTATAAGTACAAGGTGAAGAAGATTACAAAATGTTTACAATATAGTTGAACTATCCTAGCACCAAATAACCAATTATCAAAAAAATGTTTCTAAATGTAATTTTTGAATAAATTTTGACTTAATGTAATATAGTTAGTTCGAAATGTAATTTCTAAATGCAATTTTTTAATAAATTGCTAATTAAGATTTGGTCATCTGAAAATTTGTAAAATAAATTATAATACTTAGATGAGTTACTTTCATATAAATTATAGATGAATAATTTATTCAAAATTTAAATTTATATCTTTTGGTACTATAATAAAGTTATTTTTGTAATATACAATTGTACAGAAAAATATAAGTTACCAGAAATTGATTTAATTATGTTTGATGTAAAATTAAAATTAAATAATATAATTTATTAATAGATTATTTTGTAATTTTAAAAAGATTGACAGACTATTTTATAATTTTTTAAATTATCCAAAATAAACCTAATATTAATCTATTGTAGTGTGCTATAATTAAATCTGATATCGATACCTGTACGGTATTTATAGTTTACCCCAACTGGAAACTGGAAATAGTATTATAGTTGCATGCTAAAACTTATCTTCCCTTTCAAATTTAGAAAACTTTAAGAAGCCAACATGTAGTTGGTTTCATGATAAATAAGCTATGGTCATGATGATTATGTTTTGGACCTAATTACAGACTTGGAACTTGGAAGTGCTAAATATTTAGAAAACTTTGAAACAAGCAATAATTGCCAACTGGAGTCTGGAGTAAATTGGATTGAATCACTAGCTGGCTGCTTTGCTTTGCTTTGTCCATTTCCATGCAATATGCAATGCGGTAGTAGTTAGACTTTACCCGCCAAACACTATGAGAAATGGTCACCCCTTCAATCACAAATCGTCTCTGGAACTCCAAGATACGCCAATTCCTAAACCAAGGCAAAGCTCAGAAAGCCCTTTTGCTCTTTCGCCAAATGAAACAAAGTGGCACACAACCCGACAACTTCACCTTTCTCTTCATCTTCAAAGCTTGTGCCATTCTGTCCAACGTCACCCAGACCCTATTATTCCATACTCATGTCGCTAAATCCCCGTTTCTTACTGATTCATTTGTGCAGACTTCCTTGCTTCACGTGTACGCTAAAAGCGATCGCCTTGACTTAGCGTACCAAGTGTTTGCGCAAATGCCCAAGAGGGATGTCGCATCTTGGAATGCAATGCTTGTGGGTTTCGTTCAAACTGGTGATTTTGATACAGCATTTGATATTTTCCGGGAGATGAGGGTTGGTGGTGCTTTACCAGATTCGGTTACAATCATGGGGTTGAGTCAGGCAGTGTCTGAGGTGAAAAACTTGGAATTGGCAAAGGGCGTTCATTCATTTGGGATACGAGTTGGTGTAGATTCTGATGTTTCTGTTGCTAATACTTGGATGTCTTTATATGCGAAATGTGGCGATTTGGAGTTTGCTGAGTCCATTTTTAATGGAATTGAAGCATGCTTAAGGAGTGTGATTTCTTGGAATTCTATGATTGCAAGTTATTCAAAATTTGAGAAATATGTTGATGCTTTGAATTCTTATAAATTGATGCTACACGATGGATTTAAACCTGATATAAGTACGATTATCAGCTTGCTTTCCTCGTTTGTGCAGCCTGAAGCTGTATTTCAAGGTATGCTGATTCATTCTCAAGCAATCAAATATGGTTTTTGTTTAGATGTTTGTGTGGCTAATACACTTGTATCAATGTATTCAAAATGTCGAGTTATTGATTCTGCAAGGTGTCTATTTGATTGCATGCACGACAGAACTGCTGTTTCTTGGAGTGTACTAATTGCTGGATATGCTCGAAACGGGAATGTAGATGAGGTATTGGCTTTGTTTAATGCTATGGAAGCAGCTGGTGAGAAACCTAATTTAGTTGCCATGCTTTCCATAATTTCTGGTTGTGGCCAAGCTGGTATTCTTGAACTTGGAAAATGGATGGATGCTTATGCTGACTCTAACGGGTTAAAAGACAATGCTGTAGTTTGTAATGCCTTGATTGACATGTATGCAAAATGTGGAAGTATGCCTGATGCTCAAGAGATATTCTATGCTATGTCAAATAGAACAATTGTGTCTTGGACTGCCATGATTGCTGGTTATGCCTTGAATGGACTATTTGGAGAAGCATTAGACCATTTCTATCAGATGTTGAAGGTGGGATTGAAACCAAACCATGTAACATTCCTCGCCGTCCTCCAAGCTTGCAGTCATGCTGGTTTCCTTGAGAAAGGAAGGGAATGCTTCAACATGATGACCAATGTTTACAAAATAAACCCTGGATTGGACCATTATTCCTGTATGGTTAATCTTCTTGGACGTAGGGGAAAGCTAAAAGAGGCAGTGGAGTTGATTGAGGCTATGTCTGTTAAACCTGATGCTGCCATATGGGGAACACTTCTTAATGCTTGCAAGATTCACTGTAACATTGCGATTGGTGAATATGCAGCTCATCACCTTTTCAAACTGGAGCCCCACAAGGCTGTTCCATATGTTGAAATGGCTAACTTGTATGCATCAGCCAGAAGGTGGGATGGCTTTAGAAGGATAAGGACAATGATGCATTTTAACAGAGTAAGGAAGAATCCAGGACAAAGCTTTGTTGTAATGAATGGAAAGAGTCATGCATTTACTGTTGATGACAGAGGTCATCATGAACAAAAGCTGATATATGAAGCTTTGGACACTTTGATGATTCATTTAAAGAAGGCTCCATACGACATCATGATGGAATTCCTAAATATGAACTAGAATCAAGTGTTATGCTGTTATGCTTGATATCTTATCATGGAATTGCAATATAGCAGAGACTTTGAAGGAAGCCAAGGAGAAAGCAGTGAAGATCTGAAGTTAACTTCTGGATGTGCAATATATGCTTCTCTAATCTTTCAATCAGCAATCTTCCAATGCTGAAGGACTTTTGAGAATATATTGTGAACTAGAAGCAAATCCAACTAAGTAAGTCTGGATACCTAAGATTTTGTTCTTAAGCTCCTATTGCTCTTTTTCCTCCTTTAGCATTTGGGATGCATTTTATTTCTGCCGCAAGGAGGTTTTAATCCATCGGAGAATATGATCTAGGTAAATTGCAAAACTTAGTATTATCACTTGCTATTAGGTATGCTTTATTCACTGATGTTGTCTTATGTCTTATTTTCATTATAGCAGGTTAAAGACCAAATTAGCCTGGAATATATATGAATACACCATTTTCCAAAAGAGGGATAAACCTACGTCCCAGTTATGAAATGCCAACTAAATCACTTAAAAGTGAATTCACCCCATCGGTGATCAAGCAAAATGAACCCTGAGAAATAGGCCAAAGTTGGAAAAGCATCTGCAGAGCATTTCCCAACCTGTGGAACTTGGTGTTTAAACTTAAATCACTTAAGGTCATTTGGTGAAGCTCAAGAATGAATCATACATCATTCTACTAGGTGAAAATGGGGGAAATGAGCATATGTTTCCATCTATTTTGAGACAATTGAATAGCAGGAGGAAGTGGAAGAGTCTCCATAGCCTTGACATTCATTGTAATGATTGACATTCAGAGTCCACAGCTTCACAAGGAATGTGTTCCGAGTTATTTTAAGCTATGCCTACGCTATGAGTTATTTTCTCTGGTCAATGCTATCATGTAATAGTTACTCGTTTCTTAGAACTGTGGTCATTAAAATTAGATGAGCTTGCACAGTCAAGGCTTTAAAATTCCAGGAGTTGCGAATTAAAGTGATTTTTAATAGTTCTGAATTTTTCCGGTTGAATATATATATCTTATGTTACTTACAGGAATTGCCATGTGAAAGAAACAATCAGTCAGCTAATGCTTGCAATAATGCATAACCTTTTCTGTAAACAGGAGCCTAGTGACTCTATTTTCGTCTGTATAGTAATAAAGTTGAATATCAGATCTTCTGGAGCATGAAGAAATCACATATTTCCGATGCCCTTATGTCATGGAATTTGAGCATCTCAGGATTTCGGTAAAGCACCCAAACTTTACGATTTGTGGTTCAGAGTGTAACCTCGTGTTTTGGGGGACTCTTGTTTGTTCACTATACCCTATTCTGCTTTGTATGTCGAACTTGACTTTCGAGTATTGTTTTCGATGATTCGACATAAATAAACAAGAAGCTTTGGCTAGCTAGTTAACAAGAAAGCTGTTGCAGTTGTGAATGAATAGGTCATCAAATAGTCGCATTACATCTAAATTGTTGTCTCCATCTGGGCAGACATAAACTTACGTACAGTTAAGACATCTGCAACGTATATTTAAACACCTCTGTTGATTTTGGACCTTGGCCTCGCACAGATTCTCTAAACTTTATGGCTTTTGTTTATAGATATATGATGTTATCCAAGTGAAGGTGTGCGGTTCAACTATGCTGTCACCATCTGATGAGGCAGCAATTTGGTGTTAGGTTGCCTATTGCTTGTTTCAAATGTCATTAAGTTGATCAAATAAATAAAATAAGAAGATATTTCTACATTTGTTTGCTTGAGAGGGCCGCGTCCTTTGCCTTCTTTTGACCTTCGCATCAATGTAGCTTTAAATACTGCTGTTAAATTAGTCATTTGAGTTTTACAAAACCCTTGTTAAACCATTTCTGTTGTATTTGGCAGTAGAGTCGTCGTTTAAAATAGTTGTTCTAGTATGTTTGAAAGGTTATGTTTTCGTGAGCAACACAATCAGCAAAGTCAAGTGAAGCTTTGAATATTCATATTAATTCTTAGGGTCTTTCCATTTTTTTTGTTGTCGTTGTTGTTGTTTATAAAGCCTAGAACTCGGCATTAATTCCTTTTCCTCTTCTTTTCGTATAAACTTTCATCTAATTACAAAGAGGAGGTCTCGAAAAGTAAAAACTTTAATCTAATTAGGGAATTTGGCCACACATTTATTCTGACTTAAAAGTAAGTATAATATGCAGTAGTTTATTGTTCTTAAATATTTCAAATCTATTTAATTAAAATTTTAATTGAATGACTTTATAGTAATATAGTATACAGAGGAATTACATTTTGATTATAACATTTTTGTTTTGTATCAAATCATATTTGATCAATAACATGCGTTTATAAAACAATTGATAATGCTAACAATTATACTCTATGGTTATCAATTCAAATACATAGATGTTTGGTCGGACGCTTATTATATGACGTGTGCTTTACTTAGCGTTTCTCATTAATTAAGTTATTCATTATAATATTTTAGTGTTATTCATTATAATATTTTAGTTGGACTTATCAAACTATGTAATCATTGCATTATATTATTCTCAACTTTTTTTGTAAAAAAAATATTATTTCGTTCCACTTTACCCTTGGTGGTTATTTTATGAGATTTTCTTACTGTCTCTAACAAGCACATTATGTGTAATTATTATCTAATAGACTATTATGAAAGTGGGGCAATAAACCAAAGTTCAACCCGTGTCTGCAGAGTTATGGGGGTATTCTCAGGCCTCACTTTGACTTGGGATTTAGGATTTTGTTAGATGGTGCTTGAAATCGACTCCTTAGAAGTCATTAATCTTCTATCTGCTCCGCCCATTTTTTTAACGGATATTTCCTTTTTGATGACAGGTATCTAGCAGCTGCAGCAACGAGAGTGGTCGTGTCAACTCCAGCATGTTTTCCAGGAAGGGAATCAATGTGCAGACAGTCTTGTTCGTCTAGCGGGCCGCTTACGCCCTGACTTACTTATCCTTCAAGCGCCCCCTTTGGGCCTCCAGGAGTTCCTTCACTAGGATGCGCTCGGCGCAATCTACCCTAGGGTTTTAATGTAAATCTCTCTTTTTTCGTTTTCCTCTTGTAAAAAAAAAAAAAAAAAGGAGGAATGGTAACTAGCTGCAGTGACTTGGAAGTCTTAACGAGTAGCTAAGACTACTTAAGAAGTGAATATTGACAAATAGAATCATTTAATACAACAAACAATATGCCTAAAGCATCAATTCAAGCCAACTCCTGGAATCCCCGTTGCATTGATAGGCGAATTGTGCTTGAAAATTCTTGTTAAATTAAAGACACATATTATTTATGTTTTCTTCTATCAATGTGAAATGACAGAAACAATCCAAAACATACATCCTATCCATTCCTATGGAATTATGTGCTGAATACATTGTGATATTTTCCTTTTTACCCGTTTTATGATTCCCATACCATCCCACGCACACGCATAATATTTGTAGTTCGTTTTGTTTATTTTACTACTCTTTGTTATTCGTGTCACTATATAAATATAATCCTTCACAAACCTCTCCTCTTTTCAATAACGCTCCTGTCTGATCAGTATCTCTTTCTGCTCACCATGCCCTCATTTACTTGCTCAGCTTCAGACCTAGCACCACTCCTGTCCTCATCAACCACTGCAAACTCCACTGCGGCGGCGGCCTACCTCTGTTCTCAGTTCACCACCATAGCCAATCAGCTCTCTGACACATCTTATGCAGTCAACAACACTTATTTCCTGTTCTCTGCCTACTTAGTCTTCGCCATGCAACTGGGGTTTGCCATGCTTTGCGCAGGCTCTATCAGAGCCAAGAACACCATGAATATTATGCTCACCAACGTTCTTGATGCTGCTGTTGGTGGCCTCTCCTACTATCTCTTTGGCTATGCTTTTGCTTTTGGCTCTCCAAGTAATGGATTCATCGGTCGTCACTTCTTCGGCTTAAATGACTTCCCCTACCCTCTGGCGGACTACAGTTTCTTCCTCTACCAGTGGGCTTTCGCCATAGCTGCTGCTGGTATCACCAGTGGCTCAATAGCTGAGAGAACCCAGTTTGTGGCTTACCTTATTTACTCTTCATTCTTAACTGGCTTTGTTTACCCGATTGTTTC
>JAJMLV010000003.1:50459227-50471540 GCA_027123465.1 Erythroxylum coca
GCTTCTCGAAGAATATTTAGATCGAATTGTGAATCTGTGTACTCAACACTATTTCCTAATCCTAAGTACTTAATTTTTCTGCTTTAGATAAACTTGTTTATAAGGGAATTCAACATGTATAAACAATTCACCCTAATCACCTAATTTTAGTTCAAAAGTTAATTACTAAGAAATTCCCTATTTGATTCTCAAAAATCATTCACGTTATGTATATCTTCTTCCCATCTTTCACTTGTTAATTGGATCAAAACTTGATTTTGATGCTTTGTTCTTTGTAATTTATAGTTATAAATTTTGAATTAATGCACGTCTCAAGAATCAGAGGTTGCTTTGTGTCTTTTCTTCTCAATATCATCCAAAAATTCCAATCTTCACCCCTTGTTTTATAGTCTCTTAAGTCCCTCTCCTTAAGCTCCATTCCACCGATGATGATGACAATCAAGGCTATCACTAAGTATCCCTAATTTGCTCTTTCTATTCCAAAAGATCTGAATGGTGACCTCTAGAAATTGTTGATCATTTTTTTAGAATTAAAAGAAATTTTAAGTAAATATAGTAGAAATTATATACAACAAGAAGATTGGTTCTTCCTTAGAGAGAAAAAAGTATTATAATTACCTATATTCAAAATGTACAGAATGAATCTACCTAGTTAAATATTCCAGTTCAATCGCATAGTGTCAATCATGTTATAGGCTTCTTCTTTAGCTATCACAAGTCCTTGTATATTATTGATGATGTTAGTTCCTATTTGGTATTGAGTTGTCTGCTCTCCCTGATATAGCCTTCGATTCCTCTCCAACCAGATATTGTATATGGTTAAAGTGAAAGTTCTATTTATCAATGTAGAGTCTTTTTTGCGATGTTTTGCTACACTGATGACCTGTTGAAGCACTTAAGCCCAGTCATATGAATATATGAAGCATTTGACTTCATACCGATTTAGTGTAAGTGCAGTTGAAGATTTGGGATGAGGTTTCTAAAATATCGTATCCTCCTGATTGTTGTTGACAATATTAGGAAGATATTGGCATAGGAGTCTGAACCCTCTATAGTTCTCAACCCATTGCCCTCCAACCATTAGAGTTGAAACTTTAGCTAGGATAAGGATTCCGTTTCTGAGTTGTTCTAGGTCTATTCTTTGGACTCATGGACTGAACTCAATCCAGTTGTCAAACCAGATAGATATATTACAACCATTTCCCAGCTTGTGTATAATGAGAGGGTATATCCATAATCTGATACTTAGCATTTGCTTGAAAACCCATGAGCCATCCGTAACACTTGCTAATTACCAGAAGTCCTGATTTTGCAGTAAGTTTGATGGATCCACTTGATCCAAATTACATTCTTATCTGTATAAAGTCTCCATATCTTCTTACACTGTAGCACATTCTGCATCAAATTAGTTGAGATTATTCCTAATCCTCCTTGTTTCTTGGGAAGTATGACTTCTTCCCATTTAACCTTGGCTTTCCTAGCATTTTCCATTGTTCTCGCCCATAGAAAAGCTGTAATAGTACGTTCAAGCTCCTTAATCATTTTCCTTGGTAGTATCAAGTTATTGATCCTATGTATTTGTAAATTTTGAAGAACAAATTAGATGAGCGCGGTTCTTGCGGCCATGGAGAGGTGTAGTTGTTATCTGACGATCATGTACAAAACTAAAGGCTAAGCTACTGAAATTTTTAGAGAGATGAAGTTAGAGTGAGAAAGTATACGAAAACAGGGCTGAACAGAGGAAGGTGAAGAACTCAACAATTTGTTGAGGTTTCGTCAGAATATTATTGAATATCAAACTACAGAATGTGTATATTGAATCATATTGAATTACAATATTTATAAAGCTCAATTCCTAACTGTCAAGTAACTGACATTCCTTGATTTCTTGATTTCTTGCTGACTGCTTCTTTATTCTTTACGTTGCTACATGACTGTGTATGAACCCTGCTCTTGTCGGAATTTCTGAGACACTGCTACTACAACAAGTCTT
This sequence comes from Erythroxylum coca, assembly GCA_027123465.1. Classification (NCBI taxonomy): domain Eukaryota; kingdom Viridiplantae; phylum Streptophyta; class Magnoliopsida; order Malpighiales; family Erythroxylaceae; genus Erythroxylum; species Erythroxylum coca. The sequence goes on from JAJMLV010000003.1 coordinate 50,461,221, forward strand.
GAATCAAACCCTGAAATCCCAAACCAACAATACTCTTAAGTACTCTCTCCTCCACACTCGAAGGTCCTTCTTTTGTTCTTCTTCTTTGAATTTGTTTTCTGCTGAAAACTAAATCTCTAATGTGTACCCTTCAGCAAGTTAATCAAGACGATTGATGAGTATGAAGGTGATGACCCTCTTCTTCCTTGGCTTCAGTGAGTATTAACATATCAGATTTCTGGGTTTGTCTGATATGATTCTTCAACTCTTGATTTCGAGTGTAATCTCTTCTCTGTTCTCTGAAACAAAATAGGTGCATCAAATGGGTTCAAGAGGCGTTTCCACCTGGAGGAGATTGCTCTGGACTCATTGTCATTTATGAACAATGTGTGCGTACCTTTTGGCATTCACATCAATACAAGGATAATCTTCGGTATCTTAAAGTTTGGTTAGAATATATGAGAATTCCTTCACTTTCTTTCCCATTTTTTCTTATCTTTTTGTTCTTTATCTACTCAACTATTGTTTGCTTGAACCAAAACCTCCGTAATTGACTTTTGTATTGTCATTGCCACTCATCTTTAAGATTGCCCAAAGGATGTAGAGGAAGGTGACAATGGTTGATTGAGAATAAACTAGAGGCTCTAAATTTTAAGGTTATTTTAAAATTTAAGTACTTTAACTTACTTTGTTAATTGTTTTCTTTTATTAAAAATAAATTATTTATCAATGTATTAAAGCAAAATGGAAGAATCACAAGTAATACGGAAAATCAAGAGATGAAATCAATTTCTAGTACAAAGTTGATTGTGCAGATTGCATATAGGATGGTAAAGTAAAATTTTATTAAAATTAAAATTAAAATTATACTGTTCTAAATAAATCAAGTTCCAATTAATCATTAATTTTCTTTTTTTTTACTTTTTAAAAAGATAAAGATTTCGATGAGTGGTCTGATATTGTTAAGTTTGGAAGGTACCGCAACAAAAGCCAAATGAAACTTGATCCGTTCCAAATAGAGAAGAAATAATAGTATAGAAGTTATAGTCAAATTAGTTTTTTTTAAATTTTAAATTACTTTACTAAATTTTCAAATTTCATCTAAATATGTGGAATAGCTTTAAGAAGACAGTGAGAGAAAAACAAATAAAAGACTTCATTTGCACCTTTATCACCTGTTGAGCATTTCGGTCTTCTCCAGAAAAGAAAGTCAAGCTATTCACATGGTTTAGGTGTTAAAGAGATAACATCTAAGTCATGAGAAAAAAATAAATTTCTAATTGAAGCTAACGTTGCAAAGAAACATGCAACTGATTTAGATGATAAAGTTGTAAGATTTACTAAAATCACAAAAAAAAAAGATTCAAGCTCAATGACAATTATTGAGAAGCAAGCAACGGAAATGAAACAAATTTCGAATGATTTTGCACATTTGACAAATACTAAAGTAATTATTAGTTTGTTACTTAATCCTCAATTGGAGATCTATAAGTGTCACAACGTCAAATATTCCAATTAGTCATGTAGGTACTGAATTTATAGTTTAATATTTTATAAAGTAATTAATTAATTTTATTTATTTATTTTGTAGGAAACAAATCAATAGTGAACCTCATCTGGAAGAAAAGCCAAGAAAATTTACCTTGAACATTTTTAGCTTAAATTAGTACTTAATTGTTAGGGATAATTATAATAAACATAATTGTCTTAGATATTAGATTTTTCAATTTTATATATTGGATATTAGAATTTTGTACATTTTAGTGATTTTATATATTTATATATACTAATAATTTTTATTTGCTTGTGTTACAATATCTTGGCACTAAAATTTTTTATTAATTGTGACAACTTCTATTTTATGACCACTAATGCAAAATTTAATAATATTATTTGTGATAAACACGAGCACATTGAATAATATTATTTGTGACAAATACGAACACATTAGTGATAAATTTATTGTAACTTATAATCTTTACTTAGGGACAACATTATTGTAACATATAACTTTTATACTTGTGACCTAATTTGTTAGACAATATAATATGCCAATTTCTTTTACCACTAATACAATTTTATTGTTGAATTGATAATTTTATTTGTGAAAATAATAAACACATTAATGACAATATTTTTTGTAAGAACAAATTTTCATTTTTGTGACAAAATGATGTTAACACTTTTTACTTAAAATATTAGTGACCAAGTAATGGACATTGATAAAAAAGAACACGAGTGATAAATATTTTGTCACTATTTTTAATTATTTTAATGGCTATAATGTTTTCACAATAAAATGAAGTATTATTGTTATTTTATTCGTAACTACTTTATATTATTTATGTCGACAAACTTATCATAAATATGTAAAGTCTTTGTGATCATATAGTATTGTCATACAGTCCATAGTTTTTATTGTCCGTACTTATGTTAGAATAAAATGAAGTATTGTTATGATTATGTTAAAATAAAATGAAGCACTGTTATGACTTTATTCGTCACTACTTTATATTGTTTATGTCAACAAATTTGTGATAAATATATAAAGTTACTGTGATCATATAGTTTTATCACACATTCCATATTTTTTTAGTGTCAGTACTTTTGTCATGAAAGTGTTTCACAATTGTGACCATTTTCTTAAATTAGTCACTATTTCATTAGTAAAAGAGGTATTTGTGACGGGAGGTGACGACTTTAAAAATTGAACACTATTATCAGTACTGACTAATATTACTACTTTTAGTAATAACTTTTGCTTTCATTAAAATTACAATTTCTTATAGTTTAAGTATTTTTCTAGATTTTATTTTCTATAAATTGGAAGGAACACAACTGAAGGATTTTTCTCAATCAAAATCTACATATGAGCATTTTGTTAGATGATTTAATAGGCAAGATAAGGATGCATCAAATACACCTTAAATGCAATCCCCTCATGATAAGCAATTGGAGATTACGAATTTAAGCAATCAGAGATTACGAATTTAAGTTGCCTGTTGACAATTTAAGCTGCTCTAGAGGTAGAGGACGAATAAATTTAGTCCCAACAGACCTTAATTTGCTTGTTCAATGGAATAAAATTAACAAAACTGAAGTTGCCAAAGGAGTTAGATTCGAAAATGCAATATGGATCCTTTTGATAGCTTAGAAACTTAAAATTTTGACCATAATTGCTTTGTAAAAGTTATGCTTTTAACTGCCTTTTTAAACTCAAGTTTTTAAATGATAAATTAGATAAATTGAATCAGAAAGGTAAAGTAATATAAGAGAAAGCAACACTCAACCAACCACTCCTTAAAACAACGGTAGCTAAGCCTATTAAGTGGTTATAAATAGCAAACAATATATTGAGCTAGGAATCCTCCAACTAAAGTTAAGAAGGATAGGACTCTAAATTTTATAGAATGTTAGGACTAACTAAATCTTTAATCATCTCATTGTACTGCTTTGTCATACAACCATAACATTCTTGCATATCTAGGTCATATTTAAAGAGGTTCCTTATTCAGTTTCATCATTTAGCCTCCATGTTTAAGTAACTATTCCTCTACAGCTTTTGATTTCCTTATTCACTATAAGTTGTTCTCTAATCCATGAATATAGCTTCTTCCTCGCTTAATCCACACTAATCTCAATTGCTTTGAAGGATACATAATTTCACCTTCTCCATATGTGGAAAATATAAGAACTAAATGACATTTTAAACACCACTCTTCCCCCTCTAGAAAGACCATTTCCCTCCAGATATAGATTATGAAATTTGAATAGTTAAGACCAATTTTATCTATATGGAAACATCCAAGACCTCTCTTTATACTTTTGAACATATTTTGTGCCTGAAGAACAAGTGGTTTGCTGATTCGGGTTCTTCTTTGCTTAAAAATCATATATTGTTAGTATTCAAGTAGCTGATTCTATCAAGGTAACAATTCTTTGCTTCAGTAACAATCACATAAAGAATGGGACCTTTTGTATCATATTTTTACTCCACACTACTGTCCACCAATTTATCACCTGACCTATCCCTTTAAAGATTTCCTTGCATGAGCTAATGGTAAATCTATCGGATAGGTCCCCAAGCCAGATATATTCATCTTAACACCTCTAGCTCAGCATATACATTAACACTGTTGTAGAGATATCAATACATCTATCACAATCAATTAGCACATTATTATCCAAGCTAGGCATATACTGAGAGTTGTAAATAGTCCTATGTTGCGCTAGTTATTGAAATAAAGTGACGTTATTTCCCCATTACCTATCTTACATTTTATGCTTCCTACTAAACTCTTCCTATCTTCGTTAATTGTCTTTAAAAAAAGAAAGTGATGGTTTACCTTTGACTTACCCTATACGTTTTCTCTTCAAGAAATAGAATTGTACTTATTTGACCTATAAACAGACCTGGCCTTGGACAAGGGAAGGCAGGGCATCTACTCAGGGCCCAACTTCATGAAGAATAAAATAGGCAACAAAAATGGCTCATTTTATTTCATTTTATTCTTTACGAAAATCTTGATCTTTTTTAAAAACTAACAAAAGGGTCCCTATTTTACTTCTTTTGTTTTTTTATAAGAATTCAATCTTGATTATTATAAAGAAAAAAAGAAAGGTAAAATAGGATCTTTTTTTATTTACCCAAAGCCTATAAAACGTCAAGACCGGCAGTGCCTATAAAGAATCTTTGTTTTGAAGTAATTTTAGAGACTCTTTCACATGAATACCATATTGCAAATGCTGATTTATATGATCCTAAAGCCCCCTTCTTTGATTGGTTTACAAACTTCTAGCTAACTCTCCTTTTCATAGTACTTTTCCTCCTTTTCTCTTTCCTACAAGAATCTCATCATTATCTTTTCTATGGTTTCGATCAGTCCTTTAAATTGGAATGAGTGAGATGACTAGTATATGTGGAGTGAGTTCAATATTGTCTTGATAAATTGTACTCTCCCTAATGTTGAAAGAGTTTTGTTGCACCAACTACCAAGCTTCATTAGTACTTTCTCAATAAAAGATAGGCACTCCTTGAACTCTAGCTTTCTAGTGGAAATAGGTAGACCAAAGGTAATTTAAAAGTGCTTGTCTAACTTAGAATCTAGTGATATGTAATAGCCATCGAGCAATTGAGTGAGCACTCTCTAAGACAAAAATGACTCTTATTCCTATTCACATCCATTCCAGAGATATCAATAAAATTTCTAATTAAGGACATTAGAGGGCTAACAGACACATTATGAGCTCTAAAGAACAACATCTAATTATCTGCAAAGAGTGGAGACACCAGTCCAATTTTCTTACATTTGCTATGATATTTAAAGTTTGGATTAGAATTGATATTGCATTTTATCATGCTTGTGAGAGTTTCCACACAAAGGATGAATAGTTATTATAGTGATATTGGATCCCCGCCATAATCCCCTAGCACTACTAAATAATAAAGAAGGTTCACCATTAATTAATACACTGGAAGAAGTAGAAGTTGTATACAACTCATTTTTAAAGTCATAAAGCTATAACACAATTCTTTATTTTCTAAAATTTTTTTTGGACAAACTAATTAAAATAAGTTAGAAAATCAATTCTCGATAGTATTTTAAAGAGTTTTTATTATATGAATTTACCAATCACTAGTAATTTACTCTAAAAGTGAGAATAATGATGTGTGAACTAAAATTTTTCCTATAATTAATGTATTTGTTAATATTAATTTTATTATCAACTAAAATTTTATATGTGTAGCTTATTAAAGATTAACGTCTTATTTAAATTAAAATAGTATATTGTTAATTCATAATCTATATGCAAATCTAAATACCCAATTTTACAATGTATATGACATTTTAAATTGGCTCTAATCCTTCAAAATTTTATAAATAAAGGAGACCTCAAGTTCTTAAAGAGTAAGTTGAATATTAATGTGCTTAAACATAAAATTTCTTACATTTTCATCTACGTAACTACTTAATTCAAAGTATTTAAGTTTTATAAAGATTGAGTTCCTATTCTCTAACTCATACTAAAGCTACAATTAAATATTTATGTCTTTAACCGACAACTAATTTTTTATATAATTTATTATATGATTGTATCATCAAAACCTCTGACTTTCACATTAAATAAGAGACATCGAATAAGAGGATCATGCAAAAATGTGTCATGAATACTTCATTTAGAAGATCATGTCGAATTAGAAGATCATAGTAAGATATATATGTGTAATGATTTAAATTTTTGTTAAATTACACATAATGGAATAATAAGGAGAAAAGCCTATAAAAGTAAAAGTTGAGCTTAAGAAAGCTTAAGTTCATTTTCCCCTTAAATCCATTTCCTTCTAAGTTACTATTCACTCCCAACTTTCGACACTCATTCCTTCACCGTCTGACCATCATTTCTGGCAATCTAGGACTTTACAAAAAGATCTTAGGATTTTCTACAAAACTGCTAAACATATTTCATAAAAAAAATCTCAGATTTGGAGAAATCACAATTGAAAATTTCGATTCATTTAAGTAAGTCACCAATCTCCTATTTTTAGTCATTTTTGGGTGAAACTAACATCACGATTGTGTCTAACGACCCTAAAAAAGTAAGAAATACCTTTGAGCTTTAATCCTTTGATTCTCGCAAACTGAGAGGAGTTTGGTCACAAGACTAGTGTCATTGTATTCCTGGAGGTGAGCTCGTCATTTCTGGGTGGGTGGTGAAGATCATCGCCTCTCCGACGCCAACATGTGTACTCGATGCTTCAGTGATAATGGTGATTTTCTAACTAGACTAGAAATGGTTGAAATAATTTTAAAAATTCCCAAATATTAAGTGAATCAATTTCCATAAAAGCGGTGTATTAAAATTCTTCATATTTTGTGAGATAAAAATTTAGAAAAGGGTTATGCTCGTATAGAAAAACATGAAATTGGTTAAATTGAGTTATTATTGATTAGAATTGAGACTATCTGGATGTATTGAGTATAAATGAGGGTGAATGGGTTATAAATTGGTATACTTGAATTATGAATTAGATTATTATGGATTTTATGATATAAATGTGGACTAAATTGGACATATACATATAGTTTGAAGGCTTAAATTGAGTTGTGGTTACTGGTGGATATAGAAATGTATTTTTATTGTAGGAATTACCCTTCTTTCAAAAGGAGATGTTCATTTTACGGGAAAACATTGTTAAATTTTTAATAGGCTCCTCGTAAAACGTGACATCGCTATTTTTAAATAAAAAATAAAGCTCCTTAGTGTTGATTCACGGTTTTATTCTCAAGGTATCTAAATTTGGTTTAGGTTTTGAATCCTAATGGTCATTCCTGTTTTTCTTTTTATAGATCAGTCAAGAGCAAAGCCCTCCACTTTAAGACACTAGGTTTGGTGTGAAGGAGCACATTTTACCTTTGAATTAATATTCATGGTTCACCCGAAGAAGCTCATTCTACCTGTGAATTAATATTCATAGTTATGAACAAGCATTAAAATTCTCTATCATATTCATCATGGAAATCACCGTCATTATCATATGCAGATATGATACTTATATATATAGATTGACATATGTTTACAAATTTTTGTTGAATAATGTTATGCTTGTCTTAATATGAGATGATGTAGATGATTGTTGTGGTATGAGCTACCTGATGGGCATCGCCAGGTCGTGCACACAACGAGTCAATTAGTTAGGTATAGATTTGGGTTAGTATTTGAACCATTGGTGGATCCATTGATTGCTATGTGAGATAGTTGGGACGGTTCAATCAAACTTGCCCTTGGACACCAATCAATATATGGTAAATGATATGGTGGCATAATTGTGGCGGTTCAATTGAGCTTGCTCTCGATGACAATCATATTGTAGTAAGACTATGGTGATTTGATTAAGTGTGGCTCTCAGACGACAGTCCATTACATTTGGACCAAATGACCTGTGTTAAATAAAAAAGTCCCTATCTATAGGTAAGGAGTATGTCATAGGGTCATTTGTTAATGCTCCACTATTATTTGTGATTTGTGATTGTGATGATTATATGATATGATATTGATATGGGAGATGCTTGCATGTTTATGAACAAAATCATTATATTATAAATATACATAAATATATCATTTGAAATCCTTAATACTGCATAACATAATCACAGTAATAATTCACACAACAAGGTCTGATTCCCCTTAACTATTTTTAAGAATCTTCTTTTTAGATCTCTTCTAATAGGGTACTTCATCGATCTTCTTCTTCTCCGGTGATTTGATGTACATTTGTTGGTGACCTTTGACCCTAGAGCCTTAGTAGTCTTGTATATATTGGATTTCCCTTGTATTAACTATCTAAACATTATAGCATATTGAGTATTGTATATTGTTAGAACTATTTGATTGTTATAAGTATGAGTTTGATCGTTTTGAAATCTCATCTTTTTTTATGGATATAGGGATTTGACGACATTTTGGACTTACTAAGGGTCACATTCCAAGGTTGAGTTTTAGACATTTGAGTTTACTGCTCCTTGAGCGTCGTTCATAGTCTAAGATTGCGGACGTCAAAGTTAGCATTAGAGATTTAGGTTTAAATTTGAGTTTCTAGGTTGATCAGAATTGAGCGAAATTTCTCTTTTAACTACTGCAGTATTAGGATCATGTTTGTTTAAAATCGTTGCCTTTACTTCCATCCTTTCGTTGTACTGCTATGATTTTTAATGTATCTATAGACTTTCCTTATTCTTTGATTGTAAACAGGAAAAGAACTTCAACGTGACCTCTTGAGGTTGAAGGGGCGGTAGATAGAGAATTGATTTTTAAAGAGGTTATGGCTCCATCACCACCTAGGCAGGCGAGACATAAGGGTAGGCCTAGAGACACTACACGATAACTAAATTTTCAAGCTCAAGGTGAGCCAGCAATGCAAGGTGTAGATGTTACTACTCTAGAAGTTGGTATTGTAAGATTACAAAATACTATAGCTACTCTGAATCAGACCATCCTTTTAATACAGCGAATAGCTCAAAATGGAGAACATGGTATGATAGATATAAAAGTTATCTTGCACTATACCAGGATTGTTATGATTACTTTTGATGGTATAGGGGATGCCATAGACTTTCTGAATTATATCGAGTCTCATATTAGAATGGCATATACAGATTCACAAAGGATTCACATTGTTGAGTTATCAGTTCAGGTAACTGCATTAGATTGGTTTATCTGGGTTATTCAACCAATTATGAGTACCTTATTTTTGGATAAGTTTAAATAGAGATTTACAATACGATTTTGTCCACCACCAAAAAGAGATGCTTATAGGTGGCAATTGTTACACCTTAGGAGAGGTGATAGGTCACTCGAGGAGCATACTACTGATTTTTATCAACTGATGAGATACGCAGAGGATATGACTAATTGGAGATGGATAGGGAAACTTTACATTATCGGTTTGGGTCCCACATATGCAGGAATTCGTTCATAGGGTCAAACTTTGTAGGGTGCCATCGATGAGGCTAGAGAGATAGAGAGGTGATACATTATACAAGGCATCATTCTTGATCCTTAATAGATTAGTGATTCTGGGGCTTAAAATTATAGTTCTCCATCATCTATGCTACAGATAGTGTAAGTGGAGAGCAATATGGACAATCTCGATGATTTCATGGTCTATATAAGCATAAGAATAATAGGCAGGGTCAAAGGGATCCAACAAGATCAACTAGATTTGGACCTAGAGCAAGTAGCAAATAAAATGGACAGAGCTTTAGACATAGTAGTTCTCATTCTGGAAGCACTGCTTATCAGAATTATGGTAAAGTCCATAAGGGAACTTGTCATATTCCTCTAGGTGTTTACTTTCGATGTGGTCAAATTGGGCTTTTTGCTAGAGAGTGACCTAATTATAGATTTCAAAGATGGCTTTCTCAAGGTTACTCTGCTAATGTGGTACAACCAATACATCAGGTTTGGCCTCAACATCAAACGTAATACCGAAGCGAACCTCAGATGGTAGGGCAACATGGTCATGGATTAGGAGGTAAGTTTGGAGTTAGATTCTAGACTAGGGTTAGGTCTAATACTAGAAGTTTTGGGTAGGCATTAACCTTTTAGCAGTCAGGATGAGGACAAGTTAGGGTGTTCACCCTTACGCCACAAGATGCTCAAACCTTTAATGTAATTGTAGTAGGTATTGTATCAGTTTATTATGTTGATGTGATTGAGACCAAGTTTATCTTATTAATTGGCTACACTTTCATAACTGTTAATGCACTTTTTGACTACTAATTGTAACTTTTGTGCTTAAATTAGTTCCTTATATTGAGCTCATATGATTTGCAATTTGTT
>JAJMLV010000003.1:50534162-50552995 GCA_027123465.1 Erythroxylum coca
AGGTCCTAGGTTCGATTCTATGCTAGCCCCTCTTGTAAGAGCCTGGGGCAGCCGGAGTTTTACCTGTAGATGGAGAATTAGTTGGGCCCTCAATGATGAGGTGCGCCTGCTTGGCCCGTCTGTGAAGTGGTGCGCCAGTTGAATCTTCAGAGAGGTGTGTCCGCTTGGTCCATCTATAAGGTTTCTTCAAATCAAAAAAAAAAAAAAAGAATTCAAAGGCAATGAGTATAAAAGATCATTTTTCAATCAGATAAATGAAACACCGTCTAATTAATGCATTAATTGCAAGAGTCTCGGGTGATGTTGAAGCCCAAAGCGCAAAAAAGGCCCACCTAACGACAAAAGCAACAAACACATCACAAAGTAATACGAATGCCTTTCTCTTTCTTCCGCCATTCCCATTTCCTCCCTCATACACACGGCTCCCACAAAGTGGAGGCCATTGTTGCCAACTCAGACCCAACACACACACACACACACACAACACGCGCTCTCCCTTCTTCTCTCTAACACAACACTGTTTGATGCGCTTACTTCTTCTTCCAAACCCAATCAAAACCCCACTCTTCCATCGCTTCAACCCCACCCAACTCCTCTCCTCCTCCTCCTCTTCTCCGAGATCGTCTTCGTTCCTCCGAATGGCGATCCCTCCAAAGCAAGCTGCCGCCTCATCCTCATCCTCATCCGCCGCCGGCGAAGGCCTTGCTAGTAGGTTCTGGATCAAGTCCCGAAGGGAGTCTATTTTCTCTGTGTACACTCCGTTCGTTTTGAGCTTGGCTTCTGGAACGCTGCCGATTGAGGCCTTTAGGCATTACATCTCTCAGGATTTTCACTTCCTCAAAGCCTTCGCTCACGCGTAAGTACATGTTCTTGCGATTCTCCACTTTCTGATCATTTATTGGTGGTAGTAGTAGTTGCTTGGTGAAATTGAGAGACTGATAGATGATTGTGATTGTAAATTGTTTTAGCAATTGATTATCTAGTTAGTGAGAAAATGTTTGAGCCTGGGAGGGTACGTTGGTGCTAAAGATAAGTTCCTTATGTTGATTTGGGATGACACATAGATCGCTTAGGTAGTAGAAAAAAATAAAACCTATGTGTTATATTTTACTTTTTGCTTGTTGATAAGATGCTTGATTATAAGGATATATAGATAAATTTAGAAGTGGCTGCTCGGTAATGGGTAAAAAGGTGGTTCCTTTCCCGTAGATTCTTGGAAGAACATCAATAACCATTATGGATTTTATACTTCGAAATAGACTGATTTTACTCGATAAACTAAGGCTCCAAAGGCTTGTATCTGTAACTTGACTCCTTCAGTGGTATCACTGCATACTACTTTAGCCCTTTTTTAATCATAATCATCACATGATAAAACAGTTTTGGTTCCATGGAAGACTGGTGGCTTTCATTTTTGTACGTTTGGTGTGTGAGAGAAGCTGCTATTTCCCATGAACTGGTGGACTTTTCTTATTCCTTCTGACATCTTTATCCCAAGCTTTGATGCAAATTATTGGGTTGGTTCTCCTTTTTGTTTCTCAGAACATGTAGTGCATGAGTGGGTATTAGTTCTTACCTGAGGGAGGAAAGCTATATAGTTTCTGCTTCTAAGTCTAAAGAAAATAATATACTTTCCTAAATATTAAGGTCCTTTCAGTTGCTGAGTAATGCTAGGATGAAAATTGAAAATAAAAAAATGATATAAATGAAGGAGAAAATTAGTTGATAAATAGTGTCTCATTTGTTTGTGAATGGCCACAAAGCCATTTCCCTCACTTTGTAACAACGCTACTGGTTAGAGATTTCAATTGTTTTTGTCAGTTTCCTGGCAAAAGGAGTACATAAAAACACACCTTTTAAAAGTCATCTGCTTCTCTTATTATCATTTCTCATCAACAAACTGGAGGGCTAGATATTTAATTTGAAATAAAGTAATTATGTTCTGAGGTGAGTTTTACTTTTGGATGTGTAGTGAAGAAATATAAACTTAATTTATCTCTCATACCTAGCCCTATCTAAACATCAGTAGAGTTCCCTTCTTGTTTCCAAATGCCCTCTTTCTCGCTCTTAGGTTTGATATTTTGTTGAATTTTTTAGGTATGAATTGGCAGAAGAGTGTGCTGATGATGATGATGCAAAGATAGCAATCTCAGATTTGAGAAAGGGTGTGTTAGAGGAGCTAAAGATGCATGATGCATTTGTCCAGGTTAGATGTAAATATGTTTCTCTCTTTGTCTCTCACTCTCTTTGCTGTCATCACCCACTTATTATAATGATTTTGGTCTATAAAAGAATGGATACCTGAACTTAATATTGATAACTGTTATTTTTTGAGAAGCTATTTTCACATAATCTCTTTGTATAACCGATGCATATGTGCATTCTTTTGACATAGTTGAGAAAGTATGGTGCTTAAGGTTCAATTTATGCAGGAATGGGGTATAGACCCTACTAAGGAGGGGACTGTAAGTACCGCTACTGTTAAATACACAGATTTTCTACTGGCCACAGCCTCTGGCAAGGTTGAAGGAGTAAAGGCTCCTGGTAAACTTGCCACCCCTTTTGAAAGGACAAAAGTTGCAGCTTACACTCTTGGTGCCATGACACCTTGCATGCGGTTGTATGCCCACCTAAGTAAGGAAATTCAAGCACTTACTGGTTCGGAAGAAAGCAGCCATCCTTACAAGAAATGGATTGACAATTATTCATCTGAGAGTTTTCAGGTAAACCTACTGCAAGAAACTGCATTTATGTTTTGTGTAGCCAATCTGGTTGATCACAGTCCAGGAGCAAATACATACTACGTAAATGATGTTTTTTCAGAAGTGGATTTTTGAACAATGGTATCCTTTAAAATGTAGGCTTCAACTCTTCAAACTGAAGAGCTGCTGGATAAACTTAGTGTATCACTGACAGGCGAAGAGCTTGACATTATTGAAAAGTTGTACCGCCAAGCCATGAATCTTGAAATAGAGTTCTTCAGTGCTCAGCCACTTACACAACCAACTGTAGTTCCTCTGATAAAAGAGCATATCCTTGCAGAAAATCGCGTCGTGATATTTTCCGATTTTGATTTGACTTGTACTGTTGTTGATTCCTCTGCCATTTTGGCTGAGATTGCAATAGTAACAGCACCAAAATCTGATCAGGCCCAACCTCAAAATCAAATTGCTCGGATGTCATCAGCTGATCTCAGGAATTCGTGGGGTCTCCTTTCTGGACAATACACAGAAGAGCATGAACAATGCATTGAAGGCATCATGCCCCCTGAAAAGGGTATGATCATTATTTTATTTGCCTCATAATACTCAATTTTTAAACTCCTCTATGGCTGATGTAAAATTTTGAGTAAGATTGTCAATACCTTAAGAGTTCTTATGACTATTATGATATTGTAGTGGACTTCAACTATCAAACTTTGTGCAAAGCACTCGAGCCTCTTTCCGACTTTGAACGAAGGGCAAACTCTAGAGTCATTGAATCTGGAGTTCTGAAAGGTTTGAATTTTGAAGACATAAAACGAGCCGGCGAACGTCTAATTCTTCGAGATGGCTGCACTAGTTTCTTTCAGAAACTTGTGAAGAATGAAAAGATAAATGCGAACGTCCATTTTCTTTCATACTGTTGGTGTGCTGATCTAATTAGATCAGCCTTGTCATCTGGTATGTTCTAATCATTCTAGCAATAATCTTTCCCTTTGACCATTTGTCTTTTGGGGTCAGAGAGTAAAAAAACCATCTCATTGTTTGTTGTTGCCCAACGAAACTAATAAGAGATTTATCTTCTATATTCAACTATTTATGTGCTTTTATCTTGTAGCAGGAGGTTTGGATGCACTAAATGTACATGCAAATGAGTTCACTTTTGAAGAATCAATATCAACAGGTGAGATTGTAAAGAATATAGAATCTCCGGTGGACAAAGTTAAAGCTTTCAACAACATCTTGAAGAACTATGGCGATGACAGAAAGAATATAACTGTTTATATTGGGGATTCGGTTGGGGACTTGCTGTGTCTTCTTCAGGCTGATATAGGCATTGTCATTGGATCTAGTTCAAGCCTAAGGCGAGTGGGAAGTCAATTTGGGGTGTCTTTTGTACCTTTATACCCTGGCTTAGTGAACAAACAGAAAGAGTATATTGATGGAAGCACTGTTAGATGGAAAGGGCTGTCTGGCACTCTATACACTGTTGCTAGTTGGGCTGAAATACATGCTTTTATTTTGGGGTGGTAGAATCAATTTTTGGGTCTCACATCCTCCTCTTCATGTTAGTTAGGACAAACCAAGTTATCGTCTACATATAATGGAACACAGATACGAGTCTTTGACCAATTTTATTAGTGGTCGCATATCTGCTGCTGTTTCCTCTCTATATTCTCCACAAGGAAGTCAATGTCATTCTATTGGCTGCATAATTCTGTCAACTAGGTATTCACCGTCTCCCATGCTTTCGTCCTTCCCCCATTGTTACTGGTGCCAATTCTGTATCAATGCATTTGATCTCAAAGAATTTTTTGTTTCAGGGTTTCAGAGACTTTAAGCAGCGTAAAGTGAAGTTCTTATGAATTTGTTTTTGTCCATATTTCATATCCATATACTGCTGTCATATTTGTAATATTGTTGGATTATTGTCCCTGTTCCAAATTTGGCAGGAATGGGAAATTGGAAAAGATTGTATGTGAATTCTGAATGACACAATATTGGAAGGCTCCGAGTAAACCCCTCTCAATTTTTTGTATCTTGCTACGCATACTTCATTATTAGCGGATGAATTTGGTTCTCCGAACTCCCATTAGCCAATTTTTTAAGTTTATCAAATTTCTTTAATTTAATTTTCTTTCTCATCTCTTGCCCTTTTGTACTACTTAGCATATGTGTTTGTGTATTAGGCTATATAATAAAGCAGAAGACCCTCAGGATAGTTTGACATGTATGATTAAATACAGTTATGGATATATCTTAAAAGCAGCAGTAGAAGTTAGATAAGAGGAATTACTTTAGAACCTCAAGTGGTGCGCCACTTGACATAATGGATGATGGATCCCAATGTTTCCACATCAACACTAAAACAATTTTGTGTATCATGTCCTACACAAAATTCGTACGCTCTTTATGTTAACTTTTATGTGCTGATGTGTCAAGTATGCCTTTTTATATATTTTTGATAAAATTATTAGTGTCAAAATGCATATCACAAGGAGTTAGCATCAAAAGTCATGGTGGAAAAGAAGTAAGTCAAATCTTGGATAGGAAAAAAAAATCTCAGGGAAGCGTTGCTTGCTTACTTCGGAACATACCTGAAATGAACAAAAGAAAGCATTCAATTTTGATAGAACAAACCAAAACTCCAAACTTAGAACGACAATATCCAAAACTACTTACTAAGGTTGGGATCACTATCCACTGGAAAAAGTGTAGTTGTTTTGCAATCTTGTTTGTTTCCAAAATTGAAATGCTAATACAACTGAAATAAGTTAGAATTCTAATTTTAAGGCAAACATAGTTACCTTTGTTGTACAAAATTTTAATTTTAAGAGCATGAACAAGGAGTTAGATCTATTTAATTCATAAGAATTCTATTTTAAATGGATATTTAAAATTCTTTAAAGAAGAAGTCCCTATCAATAGTCAATGTTTTCCTTTTCAGTTATCTATCTAATTTGTAAGCAATAAATTTGTCTAAACCTTTATATAAGAACTAAAATGCTCATACTCGATCGAATAAAGGTAGGGAGACTAACTCAAACTCTCTTGCTTATCCATGCTAGCCATTTAAAAAGGTGTAGAGTTCCTATTTTGTGATTTTTATTAGAAAGGTTCAATATATTATTTTCTTGAATCAACCCATTAAAAAGATTTATTGTAAGAGATTTAATATGAATTGATATTTAAACTTTCACCTAAGTATTATCATTTCGTAGTAAAAATCTTTTTAGTAACAGAAAGTAAAAAAAAAAACAACCTTTTACTATTGCCAATAATTCTTTTTAAATATGGTATTGTTGCCGAATATATGTAAAAGTTTCAGAGAATTTATCATTGTCTTCTTCGGTAGTCATTACACAACACAAAACTCATTTATTTTCTCACTCTAAATCATCTAACCTTACCTAGAGCATCTCTGGCCATCATGATAATCACAGATGAAATGAAAACCATCTTGTGTTTGGTTTCTCTTCATACTAAAAACTTTCGGTTGTATATTAATATCCATGAATGACATGTTTGGTTTTTCTTTATACAAAAAAAAAACTTCGGTTTTATATTAACATCCATGCATGACGTGTTTGGTTTCTATCTACTGTATATTACCTTTAATCTAAACCATCCATCCATGACCATTTTATGTCGGTTAACATCAAAACAAAAATCACTCTTCCATTTCATTCGTTCCAACACCAAAGGTTTGTTTTCATGGTAGAAGGTATGCTTTTATGGCAGTGCAACATATCACAACTTCATAAACGACCAGAAATAATGCAACACTTCATACAAAAATAAACACGATAGAAAATAAATCATGCAACGTTATCATCACAAATAGCACAAACAACCATGATGTATGGCAGACAATAATAATGTAACACTCATGGCTTTGATACCAATTAAAAAAACTATTTATAGATCGATGTTTGTAGACATACCTGTATCCATGATTTCTTGTTTTGTAAAGCTTTTTATTCCCTCTCTTCTTTCTTTCTTTAATGTTTCTTCAATGGTTAAGATAATGATTCAGTATTTCATTCATAAGTTTTTCCTAAAACTTATATACAAAATTTTCCAATCAATCAACATGTTGCTTCACGAATCATTATGTCGATTCACAAACTATCATAATGGTTCACCAACCATTATGATGATTTAGTTTTGAAAGAGAGAGGGAAAGGGTCTTTGACCCATTTGAGATTCATTATTTAATATCCAATAATTATTATCTTGAGTGCTTTTTTGTTATGAAATAAAATGAAGAACAGAAGAGAGAGGGAGAGGAGGAGAAAGAGAAGAGTCCAGAAGAAGAACAGAGAGTCGTAAAAAGAGAGAGAGACACATACACACAACATTAGCTAATTCATTTCTTCCTTGTGAGGGAAACAGTTACTATTTTTATACTAGTTACAACTGTATACAACTATGTTATATTTTTCCGTAACATTTTCATGAGACTCAAACTATAAGTCACATGGGACATAAAATAGTCTAACAAAAGACTCATTAGTTTTAACATGAACATCATTATAATGTATCTTTTTTAATACTCCACTCCACACTTGATCATAATCATTGGCTTCAATAATTAAATTATCATTATCAGAAGGTAAAGAAAGTTTAGTTGAAGTAGAGAATATAATTTTAATTTTCTTTACCTGTTTGATCAAATAAGGTAAAAACTCAAGTCTTGGATCTTTCTTTAACAATATTTGAAAAGGTTTCTTTATCTCGGATATATTTTGAATAAAATCATGTGCATAATATAATGTGCCTAAAAAACTTTGGACTTGTTTTATAACTTGTAATTTATCTGAAAATTGTGAGGTTGAAGTTTAACTTTATGTGAGGTTGAAGTTTAATTTCTTTACCATTTATTTCCAATCTAAGAAATTCTATTTCAGTTTGACATATCTTCGCCATTTAAAAGATAAATCACCTTTTAACCAACAAATAGCTAAGGACCATTACTTATTGTCAAATACACTCGAAGTCGAAGGACATAAGAGGCCAAAATGAAATTATTTACATTATAAAAAAACATATACGGAAATCACCTTTTCTTTTGGTGAGAAAGAAAAGAAAAGGAAAAAACAAACAAACGCATGATTGAGGCGTGGAATACTGTAGCTAATGGTTTCCTTAGAGAATAACTTAGGTTGGATTAATTGCGGAGCATACCAAACTTCTAAAGATTCTTCTACTTCGTTTGCTAAAGCTAATAAAATCCAATGACCGTATTATTGACTTCTAACTAATGCTCCATTAGGCCTTGCCCACTTTCTAATTAATGAAGATCTAAATGCTATTAACCAAGGCAATATTAATTAAATAGATGAATATTTAATTTTTAATTTGTTAAAGTTTGATTAGCTCAAAGTTAAATTGAATACTTTAATTCTTAATGAACTTTAAATTAAAGATGACAATGAATCGACCAATAGGCCGGTCTTATTAAAATTTTAAAAATAATTTTTAAAATTAAAAGTATAAATAATATTCTTTTTTATAATTGAGTTTGTCAGGTTTACGCTTAATTGACGTCTTTTATTTTAAAAAATTGGATCTTAGATCCGTTTAAGGCCGATTTAACCTATAAATCAGATCATTGCAAATACCCAAATTTATGTCTATAGACTAATTCATTGTCATTCCTACTTCAAGTAGAAAAATAACCGGTTGATTAAATTTTAGATTGAATAAAAAGATATTGGTTGCACTTGTATCTATTTAGAATTAAAATATGACGACAATTTATATTGTAAAAATTAAAAAAAAAACATTGTTTTGATTACCTAATTTTTTAAAATTATACCTTTAAACCAATGATTTCCATTCAATCAAATCTATTATTTTAAAACTTTAATTAATTAATCTTTGTTTAACGGACCCATCAATGATTCGTCTTATTAGATTTGCAACCTGGCAGAATAGTCTCTTTCAATTAAGGGGATATGCCATGCATATTGACAAGACAGACCTGTGACGTAGGCCTCAAATGGATTTATATATATATTCATTTTAGTTCTTGTATCGTCCGTCTTGTTAACAAAGAACTAGAAATCCATTCCGTTGGTATATGGCTAACCAACAACTCCGAAATGTTCACATTTCTGTCTCCTTCTCTTGGTACAATTTCTTCTTCCTACACTTCACATCCATGTTATAATCTATATCGTCTTCTTTTTATTCCTCTCGTTGGCTTCAAATTTACCTTAGTCAACCACTACTAGACAGTTGGAGTTGAGATGGAGTCACTGACAAGGTTGAGGATGGTGAGAGGAAGATTACACGAGAGCTTAATTGCAGGTACTGAATCTGCCATGGAGCTTTGGGCCAATGATACATGAAAAAGATGGTGACTTGAGGGAATGCAACCCACCCCTCTAGGCAAGTCTAATACTTGGCTTCTAATTTACATCGTTTTCTTTTGAGTTTTTTCTTTGTAATTCATCAGTTTGACTGCCAAGAAAATGGAAGATGACTGAGAACAAAATAAAAAGATTGAACATTGGATTCTTCTCATCAATATATTAGTAGGTTTGTTTTTCATCTGGGTTGAAACTTAAGAGGTCTTTTGAATCCTTTTCGGTAGAAATTTATGATATCAACAAGACGTTGTTGTGCCACCGCTGAGCTTGGCTTTTCTTATTCAATCAACTTTGCGCCGTTTGTTTTATGAGGTGCCAAGAACGCATATTCTTCTTACATAGGAATTGCCTCCCGAAGAAAAAAGAAAACAAGGTAGAACTGCAACTTCCAGCCTGCCTGGAAGTGGCCGGCTTTTCCCCTTGATTATGTCTGTGTCGGATAATTAAAACAAAGAAACTAAATTAGATGGAGACAAAGATAGGAAAAGATAACAATTTAGAGCTTGTGATAACGATGTAGGATCCAGTACTGATGCTTATTTCTCGAGATGGAAATGAATGTTTCTGGGCTTAAAAAACATATAACTGAGAACTTGATTAGCTTGGCCTTAGCCTATTCTGTTCATAATCTAGCAAATTTAAAAGCGTTAGCATTACATATATCTAAGTCCAATGGCATTGACCGTACGTGCAGCTTAAAGATGAGGATATGGGAACGGCACATATGTGCAAGTAGTTGACGATTAATACGGGATAAGCGAAATTGGTTCATGTATGGGGAAGTGAAAATGCGTCAAATGTTCTCTGGAGTGGTAATGCACTTCATAGATGTAAACATTTTCAGTAAATTTTGATGTCTCTCAAATAAGTTAGAAGGCAGCACCTTTTTACACAAAGGTATAAAGTGGTATTATATTATGTGGATCTAAAGGCTCCTTTCCTATTGAACATGGAGATATCCCTTCCACTGGAATACAGAATCTTGATAAGCAGCTTTCGCTCCATTTGAAAGCCAAAGGCATTACAGGGTGCAACGTCTTTATGCAAGATTAAAAAATAGTTTTGTGAATGAAACATTGCTTTTAAGATAAAGACGATGAGTCACTGGACTTCACCTTTGATAGGCTCCTTTTCCATTCAATTATTTACTCTGGTTCGTCACTATACGTGTCTTAATCAATGGAAACTGACAGGCAACTAAAGAGGGGAAAGCTCGACATAGGTCTATCAGCTCACAATTTTCTATTGGCTAATGACTCATCAAAGGAAACAAAGACAAGCAAACTTGGTGGATTAGTTCATTTGACAGATCCCTAAAATTAAAAGAATAAAGTTTCAGTGTCAACACAAAGATCATGCTATGATTTAGTTGTCCCACATGCAGCTTTGGCCTGTAAACTTTGTACATGCTGCGGTGGCAAAAGCTGGAAAAGATTTTCAGTTTCGGTGGTGGATTGTCTGTCAGTCAACAACTGGGACTCCGATTGGCTCCAAACAATGCATATTTTTGTTGTGTGTCACCGACGTGTTTATATATCGAGAAGGGCAGGGACACTCCTTGATTTGGTCTTTTAAGAACCTGTCGGTTGATTCCATTTTTCACTGCTGGTCCCCAGTTAATAACGACACTGCCCGTCACGCCCAGCAGCCGAAAGGAAGCTGTAAGATGAGTCCTGGGCTGGCTAATTATATGTACAAGTTCAAGTTGGAATATCTAATGTCGTTCAAGTATAAGATGTACTCTTTATGATTCAAAAGTTCAGATTGTGTGTTTGAAATCTCAAATTGAAACTGTAAGAATGCATTGTGTGACAGATTATTGAAGAAAATGGGTTAGATGCTCCCCTCTTTTATGGAAACTTCCATGCAAATGAACAAAGATTTACTGTCAATTCAAGCACAGTTACAGAAAGCCTACAAAGAAGAGAATGAAACATGATACCTGCGAAAGCTGCATTGATTCAAAAGGAAATATGTTATAAAAACTAAGTATGCAAGATAAACAAACGCAACACTCCCAGGAACAATATTCCAACTATTAATATATCAGACTTAGCCAAAGATAGAAAGATTATGTAAAATGAGTGAAGAATCAAGTAATTGAAGTTTAAAAAACCATCAGATAGACTAGAAGTCAAGTAATTAATAAAAAGATTGAATATATAATGGTGACCCACGTACCATCCTAAGGGTAACCATTTCCACCAAGGCAACTGAATAAAAAAGTAATTCTCTTCACTAAAGGAACGAAAATATAATTGATTTAATTTGCCTATTAGTGAGGGCTTTTCTGAAGTGTGCTAAGAGAGAAGCAGTAAGGCATGATGTTCAAATGGAGCATAACTCCTAATATGAACTATGACACCAGAAGTTAGATTACAAATTACAAGCCACTGATATGCACACGTCCAAATCTTCAGTTTAAAAAATGAAGCTCAAAATCTCAAATGGCAATGTCGAAATTTAATCAAACTGGCATTTCTCTCACCTGATACAAATTAATTGGAATGATTAGATGCATTTTCTCTCATCTGATACTAACAAATAAACTTGAATAATTAGTTGCCAATAGTTTACAAATACATGTTAAAGTACACTTGCATCATCCTCACAAGTTTCCTGTCAACATAAAAAATATGTGCTCCAAGTCCGTACAGGATCTCTATCCTCAAATCCTTTCAAAAATGATCTGATCGCAAGGTGCTCTGAAGCATATGTCATGAAAGATGCTAAAGCTAGGGCTCCCACAACCATCAAACCAAGCCTGTACAGACACTAGATATCATTATTCATTTTCCCTCCCTCAAGGAAGCTATATACCAAATAAGAATAAATAAACCTGCTTAAAATGAGACAATAAGAACTTTGCAAACAAAGTTGGACAAGCATATTACCTTGCAAATAGAGCAGTAATCCCAAAAATACATGGTAAAGATGGGGCAAAAACAGCCAAAACTGCCATCCCTAGCCAATAATGACATGTACCAAAATCCCTAATAGATCCTTGCCGCTGATGACCTAAGAAAAATATGAATTAAATTTCTATCTACATATAAAGACTTGCAGGATAGAAGACTGATAAATACCTTTCGTGGGGTCATCATCAGGAGATTCGGGATGAGGGGAAATTGATGCTGCTTGAGCTGCCACCATCCTTCCCCATAAGTGGGTAAAATGAAGAAAACCCCCGAATAAGAGAAAGAACATCGTGAAAGTCCACTCATACAGTAAAAGCAAGCCAGTCCATGGCATCACTTGACGAGGCACAAGTGCAAGACTAAAAGCAATGGACAGGAAAGCTGCCATAAAGCAAGTAAATACGGAAAGTACACCCAAGTATGTCGGCACCTTAGACTGTGCAGCATTAGAGAACTGCTTTGGAGTTAAAAAAAATAAAAAAAGGTTCATGTATAAGTATACCAAATAGCCATAGATAAACAAACATCATCAGCATGAATAACCAGGCCCACCAAACTGGAATACAAGAGAGAACTCACTTTATGGGGGGAATTAAATGCAGAAGATGAGGAAATGCCAGAATAATTAATTGCTCCATGGGATATGATTATGTAGTACAGATGCCTGAAAGGATCACAAGGAGAGCTTCTGCAGCATGTCCGTGTCTGCAAAGTAGGAAATGTATTAATATCAAAATGATGATATACTCATAAGCTCATTCTCAATATGGAGGAAGAACAGTGTCTGCTAACCTGTAGCAAAGAACGACGATAACAAAACAGTACAGTACATAAAGGCAACAAGAATAGAAGAATGACGAGACAAGTATCCTTTCGATTTCCACCACCAACAGTTCCAGGAAGGGATTCCTCAAGCTGTTCCCTAACTCTCTGGAGCATTATCAAGAAAAGCACTGTGATTTCACATCTTTTATCACCCAACTTTCCACTGAAAGGCATGAAAACAATGAAAACAATAACATAGAATTTCATCTTTCCAACAACAATGCCCATAAATTGCAATGACTCCCCTTATGACCAACCTGTGAGGTAATACACAGCAGACAGCCATGCAGCAGCCACTACTCTAGCCAAAAGTGAACTAACATGGCAAACCATCGTACTATCCACATACCAAAGGAAAATGAAACTGCAGACACAAGAGATTCCCCACCCACCTCCAAACCAAATTTCCACCAACAAGAAAAAGAATAAAAAATAAATATAAAAGGATCAAAGGAAAGTATAAATAAATGAAGAAGATAAAGGGAAAAAGAACCAAACAACAGTAGGTTCTAAGGATAACAAAATTGTTATATCTAAATTAGATAACAAAATTGTTATATCTAAATTAGTTAAGTACCTGCCAGACATCAACTGGCTTTAAAAGCCAAGACGTCCACCAGTCCCAAGGTTTAAGAGGTCCAAGGGTGTAGTGTATGACACGGAGTTCACTCTCATCTACCATCCACTGCACATAGAAATCACACAAAAGCAAGAGATTTAGTCAACTACTAGAAGTCTTCAAGCATTAAATCAAAAGCAGCCTCAAGAAATTAAAGAGAGTACTAGCTATCACTCTTAGAACCATACAATAAGAGCAACCAAGTAATGCAAACTGGCAAGTTGCTGACTCAAGTTAGTTCTGATTGTTGAAATACTGTTTATACCCTTAAATATTATGGTTCAAAAAGATACAGAAACTAAGATCAAAAATTAAAGTTGAAGTTCATTCCCATGAAAATACCCAAACAGATATACCGAGTGTCAAATGTGCAAATATAACAACCACTTTTTGTTATATTCATATAAATCTGATGTAAGATAAAGGTTAGGGCAGCAAGTTTTAAAAATTAGGGCTACGTAAGGTTTGATTCTAGTTGGAATAATTAGGGTTTACAGCACAACCTCCTTCGACAATAAATTATGAACAAGAAAGCAGCCGTCTAGGTCCAGCAGACTCCTATTTATACTAGTCTTAACAGAAATCATATTCATAATAGGAAAAAAAGTTCAAGCTTCTAAAAGAAAACCCTTAACATCAATTACTACTATATTTAACAGGAAAGTAACCAAAAAAGTAGTGGAAAACAAAATGGGTTGTGCACATTCCTAAAATAAACAGGGAAATACTACTAAATTTTAAATAAATAAAATAACAGAATAAAACTAATTAAGGCTTGCGGATGCTCCTCTGTTAACTTTTCAGAAATTCCAAATATTGAGACACTATTAACACCTTCAAACTTATGGTTTCTGCTATAGAAACTAAAATCAAAATTGAGGTCTTCTCAGGAAAATAAGCAATAATAAGAAGAGACCTGCCTTTAAGTGTCACACGTTCTATATTCATATACACATGAATGTACATGTTACCTTGTTGGCGAGCATATAAAGACCAACATCTGCATTATAAAGTGTAGATAGTCGCTCCATTTCAGGAACAGGCCTAGATTGAAACACTTCATCGGGTATATTAGGCTGAAATAAATGTGCATTTGGGAAGTCGGGGTAATATGAATTCAGGAATCCCTGATCCCCTGTTAGTATAAACAGAGGACAGAAGAGAATTAAAAAAAAACTATAAAGTTGACTGACTCAAGGACAAGAATTCATTTACTTATCACTTCATTTTATGCAAATGATCCACTAAACCTTGATAGTTAATTTCGATGCTATTTAACTATTTTGTATAGCAGTTAAAAAAATCCAACACTCAGTGCCAAGTGAAAACAGTTATAGGTCTTATTGAGAAACACCGATGATTTATTTTCCAACAAGACAACTTGTATCTTGGAAAAATAGTCATTCAAAGCAGAAAAACCATTAGAAGCAAAGACACCTCCTTATACACACACAAAGAAATAATTCACCTCCAGTGTATGACTGCAATGTGTTAACTTTGGTCATCATGTCATTGAAAACAGCATGAGATGGCTCCACTACCATAACTCCAGAATTCAACCTTTCTGAATGCTTCAGGTTAGCACAGAATTTTCCGCATTTAAAAAGATCATCAATATTTTTGACCACGATAGTATCTGCATCAAGATATACAACTGCCCAAAAGACCAGTCTCAGTGTTTCATCAAGGATGAAACGAAAGTGCACACAACAACCTTAAAAATTTGAATGCAAGCATGTCATATAAAAGTGCATACAATCTTAGAATATTTGTTTCATCAAGGATGAAAATAACAACCTTTTCTGTAGTTGGTCATGTTAAAGATTTTAAGTTTGGTATAAACACCCCAAAACCTCTTCGGACGAACATGATTAGGGTTTGCCAGTAAGCTAATCTTCTCCACTATCCACCCATCAGCCTGCATAAATGATTTTTCTTTTTCGCTGTGAAGTGAATTTTCATTTTCCAAAAAAAAAAAAAAACAAAAAGACAGAGAGAATGAGACGAGAGACCTGGAGAAGAGATATGGAGAAATGAGAGACACCATCGGAGACCAAAACAACCATGTCCTTGTTCGATCCACTATCCCTAATCGACTTCCCCAAAACCCTAACACCCAATACAAACTCATCTCCATACAGCAACGTCACGTAGGCCTCCTCTGTTCTCTGCGATTTAACTGCTACTCCACGTTGAATCCACACCAAGGACATCACTATGAACACAGCGCCTAATTTTGGCAACCTCATCATATAAATAAATAAAGAGAGAATTTTGGGCTATTTTCCGAGAAAGTGAAGGAAAGTTTGGGAGAGGAAATGGGCGTTCGTTTATGTCCGACGGTCTTGGGGTTTGTTTGGCCGGTCCGGTTCCGGGGATGAGAAGCTTAGGGTAATTACGGTTCGGACAATCAATTTTAGTACATGTTGACCGTTATTAGATTGCTTAATGAATTACAAAGTAACGGGGTGTTTAAAAATTTTTGAATTAAATTTATTAATAAATTAGATTTAATTACATTAATAAGATTGATTTTAATTTAATTTATATTATTTAAAATAAATCTAATAATTATATAATTGAATTCAATTATACTGTTTAGAACATAATTAAAATAAATTTATGAACTCATATAAAATCCAAGATTATTCTATTGTATCTTCTTCCAACTTCGTGAACGCACAAAATTTGTCCCAAGGTTACTTTAACCATAGTCCACTTTTGCAAGTTTTATAAGAGGCTCATCTCTAGTCACATTCCTCATTCCATATGGATAAGTAATAGAAGATTACGCATTCAAGCTGCCAATATAAACTCCCTCTCCTCTCCACCACCTCTTCAAATCCTCTGAATCTCTGATCGGTCTATTGTCACTCTAGTTCATCTTTCATGGGTACCAGTTGCAGAAGATGGGCTCCTATTTTCATTTTGATTCTTATTCACATCCTCACATGCTCTTCCCTGTGTCATTCTCATGAGGACACAAACATCTCAAGAGACAGAAGTACTAAAATGCCAAGGAGGTTACTAATGATGAATCCTATGGCTTCCACATCTGCAACACATGGCAAGTTGATCAGCGGGACAGTGAAAGAGGTGAAGAAATCTGTGGAGCAAAGAGTGGCGTCTGATGGTGAGTGGGTCTGCTATTAGGAGAAGAGTGGCATCGTCTGCTGTGATAGGGTTATTGCCTTTGGGTATTATTGGGTTTTAGCGTTAAAAAGAAGAGTAGCAACCAAAGGAGTTGAATTCACGTGAATGGGAGCGTGAATTGAATTTACAAAGGAAGTGGGTTTTAAACCCACATATGAATTCAATTCGTGGCTATTTTTTTGTTCCAAACAGGGTAATTGAATTCAATCAATTCCCTATATTCCAAACAGGCTGTTAGTGGGAGTCACTATTTTTTACTCTTTATAGATGACTTTAGTTGAATTAGCTAGGTTTATTTTTTGTGAATAAATCTGAAAATTTTGAGCATCTTTGAAAATTCAAAGTAATATGGTTAAGAAGGAAAGTGAGTTAAATAAGAAAACTCAATGCACTAAGAGAAATGGTGAAAATTTTTCTAATGAATTCACTCTTTTTTGTTGAAGAAAATAGTATTTACGGGCAGCTGGTTGCACCTTATGCATTAGAGCAAAAGGAAGATGTTAAGAGAAAAAATCAAACTCTGGAAGAAATGGCAAGAAGCCTACTGCAAGCAAAAGGGGTTCATAATCAATTTTGAGTTGAACTTGTAGGAACATCAGTGTGCTTGCTTAATTTATCTATAACGAAAGCTATCTTGAATCAAACAGCATAAAAAGCTTGGAAAAGTAGAAAACCTTAGCCATTTAAGGATTTCTTAGTGTATTACTATGCTTCGGTTAGTTCTCAATTTCATCTCAAACTTGATGAAAAATCTAAAAAAAAGTATTTTTTGTTGGTTATTAAACTCGTACAAAAGCATATCAATTATATAATCCTCTTATTATAAAGGTAATTGTTAGTATAAGTGTAATATTTGATGAGAAAGCAAGCTGGAATTAGAAAAATGAAGGTGAAAAGGTTGAAATTCAGATTCCATTTGTGGGGAAAAATGATCTAAGTAGTGATACCGATCAATCAAGTTTGTCCTCAACTTCATCGAGCTCCTCAACTTCGACATCTTTAGCTTTGTCACCTAAAAAATTAGCTACTAAAACTCCACAAATAGCTGCTGAAATTTATAAAGAAGAAGCATTTCATCGTGTTTGAAGAAAGCTTGCTTCAATGAAAGATTATGAGGTAACTGAAATTGAAAATTTGAGTACTCTTTTTTACTTTGGTTTTTTATTATGACCCTACAACTTTTAGAATACTATCAAAGAAAAAGTATGGCAAGATGTATTGAAAGAAGAGTTAATGATAGTAGAGAAAAATAAAACTTAGGAGTTGATGGATCTACTTAAAAGAAAAAAAGGCAATGAGTTTAAAATGGGTGTTCAAGTCAAAATATAATACGGATGAAAGTTTACAAAAACATAAAAGCATGACTGATGAAAAAAGGGAATGCATAGTGATACGTTGTTGATTTCAAAGAAATTTTTTCTCCAGTAGCTCTTTTTAAAATTGTGAGAATTGTTTTAGAATTGATTGCAAAATTTTATTTGCTTTCTTATCAGTTTGATATTATATCTGTAAATCATTTATCGGATCGGATGATTTTGCATACCTGTATCCATGATTTCATATTTGTTGTGGAAAACCTTTATTTCCTCTCGTCTTCTTCTTTTATCAAATTCTTCAATGGTTCAGAATGTTAAGATTCAATAAGTTGATTCAACTTATATAGCATCACAAATGGACTTGTTCTTTGGTAATTGGAAGAGAGAAGAAAAGGGTCTTTGACCCATTTGATATCCAGTCTATAATACCCAATAACCATTATCTTGGGTGCTTTTATTGGACTCAAATCTATAAATGACATACAACATAATATGGATAACCAGTAAGTGAGCAAAAACATAAGATTGTAATTGAATTCAACAAGTATCATAACAATTCAAGCAAGACAATGATATGTATACAAACATGTCTGAAAACTATACTAACAAGGACTTATCTATAAAGCCCATACGTTCAACATGACCAATAAATGTTTTGGGCGGTAAGCCTTTCGTTAACGAATCCGCTATCATCAGATCGGTACCAATATGCTCAATTGACACTTTATGTTTTTGCACTTCTTTCACAGACAAATACTTCAAATCCATGTGTTTCGCACCCTTGGAATATTTTTCATTCTTAGAGAAAAATACGGCTGCGGAATTATCACAATAAATTCTTAACAATCTGGCAATACTGTCGACAAGACCAAGACCTAAGATAAAGTTCCGCATCCACAATCCATGAACTGTAGCCTCAAAGC
>JAJMLV010000003.1:50724218-50736170 GCA_027123465.1 Erythroxylum coca
GTCATAGCTCCCATAGTCTAAAGTTTGAGGGGAAACTAGAGTAACATAAGAAGGTGCTCATAATGATCATGTGAGAATAGATTGAAATTTGTTCAAGATGTCACAATGAGAAATAAATTGATCTGAGAAGAATATTGTATAGGGTTAATGGAGATCAATGAATTGGTAAGTGGTCAAAATAGGATGAATTTGATGACGCTAATCAAGCATGTGCGATAATGAGTATGTTCTTTACTCCCTTGAGTTTTGGGTGATTTGAACCCAAAGATTGTTTAGTCAAACCAATATAAATCAATTTTGTCTCTCTTTCTTTATTCTTATTTCATACAAAAATGATGATTAATATAAGTTATGGCAAATCTAGAATTTTTCTTTTAATGCTTCATTAGTTTATAGAAATGTTGTTTTATTAGTTGAATTACGTAAATTTATGTGTCTTGATTGAATTAGATGTGTAAATGCCAAATTAAAGATTACTTTAAAAGTATTACAAGATGAAAAAAAAATTCATATTTGTATAACTTGATTTCATCAATAAAAATTTCAGCATTATATATTTTGAATAATTACTGACTCTTTGACAAAGAAAATAATTTTATAGCTTTTAAATATTGATTGTGTGATTCTAGGAAATTGTTATAAGTTTTTTTTTAATTTTTGATATATCTTACTAGCATGGTTAAAGGAGATATCATGTGTTAAATGTATTAATGATGTTTATATTTTATTATGGAATTCCTTTCATATAAGCGAAATTATTAGGATATAATTGTCTCTTTTAAAATAGATTGATTCATTGAAATATTTTTCTAAAAGTATTATAGTTAATAAACTAAATTAGTAAATCAACTTTCCTTGTGGGATCAACTCTTATTTGCTCTATATTAAATAAATTAATAAATTGAAAGAAAAATAAAGATTTAATTAGTATACACCTAATGACACGTATCAAATTTTGACGTCATTGTCTAGGAAAGTTTTATTTGCCTAACTTATTTATTTATTTTTTAATCATAATTAACAATTCTTTTGTTTTAAAAAAATTGGTAAAGAAGAGAGAAGATGATTTTATGAAATTAAGAGATGGAAAAGAAACTAAAGTACAAATTAAAGTCAAAAAGGAAGACAAAAGGATAGAAATGGTCACAACTACCTTGAAGCAACTTATAGAACCAAACTTAGAATTGATTAAAATCTTGATGGTTTATCTCAACAGATACAAGGACTAAATTCAAAGGTATATGATATAACTCTTCAAGTTTGACAATTACATCAATGACTACTCAGTCAAGCTAGCTAACTTGATTTGAACTTGAGAAGATATATTAACCAACATTATTATGGACCAGAGTTTTCTAAGAAGGAAAAAGAACTTCAAAAAGTTTAAGAAGAGCTCCAAAAAATTGAGTTATATATAGCTAAAGAACAATCCAGAGTCTTCAAAATGTCTTACTCGTTGTCCAAAGCTAGACACACTGGAAAAAAACATTTCGTCAACTTCTAAACCTTTACATATCAGTACACCACTAACATCTCCACACACAAAAAAAACCCTTCCCTAGACACAACAAAAGAACTCATGCCTAACCAAGAATTCATAGTTTTCCTTCAATCACTTCCAGATAGCTTTAAAAATCACACAGTACCAAATACAGAAGTTGAACTTATGCTAAGTCAATGAATGAATTAGTCATACCACAAGTTATCCCTATCTACAAACCTATCGTAGGCCTATGGTTCACTTTTGATGATGTTTCACAACGAAATGGAGAGATCGACTGTATGAATTAAGTACCTGAATAGATTTTCATATGACAAGGCTTGATATGTCCTTTAAAGCCATCTTGGCATAATTTGACACCAAAATGACGGGAACTTTAAGAGAATGGTTCCAAAGCCTTGGTGAATACAGTGCACACAAGTCATACAATTTTCAGAATCCAATTCCTTATTATGAATGATCTATAAATAGATCATTGGTGATTTACAACTCGTTAATCGATAAAGTATGCTTGAGTACTTTGAAATAAAGTGTTGCTCTATGAATAGAAAATATTTATAGAAGCACTTCTAAAGAATATCTTAAAAATATTATATGCTCAATGACTTCAATGATGACAATCTTCGATACACATTCATTACTTTTTTTCCTGATGAGTTGCATCCAAAATTATAATGAACAATCAATTCTTTTCACAGGGCCATATTTGAATTTTCTCTCAAAGAAATCTACTAATTAACTTCAATGATGCTAGAAAAATTATATGAGCAATATAAGTTTTTTAAAGTTGTGCTATAAGGTGGACCTCAACTCAAACAAGCATGGAAGAAGTCGTACTTAAAGATTAAATGTAAAGATATGGAGAAATGTGCATGCAACACAAAGAAAGAGAAATATTTGAAAGAAAACTATTAAAAGTTTATCCTTTCAAAACAAGTAAGAATAGGAGAATAAGATTTTTTAAGCAACATGTTTCTGAAACTAAAAAACCATACCAATGTTTCTTTCGTGAACAACCAAGTCATTATGTCAAAAGATGCCTAAAAAGTCCAAAAAGGATATAAAAATCATACAGTCAATTAAAGTTATGATCCCCATACGATATGACAAGGATATCAAATCTCTTTTTGAAAAACATTCTAGTAAAGATGAAGAGACACCGTTTGCACTGCCTGACTATGAATCTACAGATGATGAAGTCTCTTCTCTTGTTTAAGAATATGATGAACCAATCTACAAAATCAAACAATCTTATTTCAAGTTAGAGCCTAAAAAACGAATAGTAACACAAATATACATCAAGCTACAGTTGCTTAGAGAAGCATCATAAACCAATCCCAACTATTAGTTATAGAGGTACAGACTCTTGTAGAAGTATAATGAAATCATATAGTCTTCCAACAGAAGAATGACAACCTTATAAAGAATACTTTACTGCAACTGACAACAAATCTTTCAAGATATATGTTATCATAAAGAGAATGATTGGGATAAAGTTCTTCCCAAGTTGTATTGTTTGGAAAAAATATTATTTCCTAGTCTTAGCATACTTATCGAGATGGATATCTATTGTCAAGCTGAAAAGTTACAAATCTTGCCATATGGGATTAGTTACAAACAAGATTTTTGTGAGTAGACTGAGTATCACTACATCTTCGAGCTACAAGATGTTCCCATTGGATATGAAAATATTAGAGATCAGCTCTTACAACATTGCCCGAAAAGTCATGACTAACTCAATCATCCACATCTATTACGGTAGAACTAAGAATTTTATGTTCAATTTCCATTCAAGAAGAATGAGGATATTAATCCAACAAATGCTACCCATCCGGGAATGAATCCAGATGACTTAAAGATGGCACAAGAAGAATGTGTTATACTTATGAAACAAGGATTAATCGAGTTGACCAAATCAGATTACGCATGTCAAGCTTTTTTATGTGGAAAAGAGAGAATAAAAGAATAGAGGAAAAAAGAGGTTACTTATTGATTACAAGTCTTTATATATTTTTTTAAGATGACAAGATTCATCTACCCAAGATAAATATGCAGGTGTTATTCCTAAAAGAAGTCAAAAAATTCTCCAAGTTAGATTTAAAAGTTAGATTTTGGCAATTGGATATTAACTCAAAGTTAGATTTTGACAATTAGATATTGACTCAAAGGATCGACATAAGACAAATATTTTACATTTCTAATGCCTAGTACCAGTAGATAGTCATGTCATTTAGGCTAAAATTCACCTCATCATTGTTTCAAAAGTCATGATCAGGATCTTTAACGGTATCCTATTAAGTTCTTTAATTTACGTTGATCATTTCCTCCTTTACTCTCAGATCCAATAAGAGTATCAAGCCCTACTGCAACAATATTTTGACTTCATAAAAAAATATGGGATCATGTTCTTAACCCGTAAAAGCCAAATTGGTTCAGCCCATAAAGAATTTATGGGCATGAAGTTTTATGATAGTTTATACCAACCTGGCCATATATAGTTGGTGAACTACCAAAATTCTCTGATATAGACCTTATTGCTAGATAGATCTTACAGTTTCTGACAGTCATGAATTATATGAGGGATTTTATCCCTCATGTGTCATAATATGTC
The DNA here is from genome assembly GCA_027123465.1 of Erythroxylum coca. Lineage (NCBI taxonomy): Eukaryota > Viridiplantae > Streptophyta > Magnoliopsida > Malpighiales > Erythroxylaceae > Erythroxylum > Erythroxylum coca. The sequence continues at coordinate 50,728,331 of JAJMLV010000003.1, forward strand.
AGCCAACTATTAGAGTTATTACAGAAAAAGACACCACCTTGGGGTTTTGACCCCACAAAGGAAATAAAGCAATTAAAAAAGATCAATCAGCATCCAGTTCTAATGAAGATTCCTAACAAGGGAAAAAATCTTACAGACTGATGTTAATGAAGATTTATGTAGAGAAATCTTAATCGAGGAGATAGAAGGGCAAGCTTTACTATGGACATGCTAGCGGACAATTTAAACCCTCATAAGGGCATTATCACACAATCTACAAATAGATTCTAGCAGTTAAAAAAGGTATAGAAAAGTTCAATTTTCATCTTAACCCTTATCCCTTTTCAGTAGAAATAGATAATATGTACTTTCCAAAGACACTAAATCTAAACAAAAAAAAATTTCCAGAGTCAATTGCTTCATTGGAAAGATTAGTTCTCCCGCTATAAATTCATAGGTTGTCACATCAAAGGTCATCAGAACATTCTAGCTTATTTCCTTTTTCAGCCTCAAAAACATATCGGCCTTATCACTCCTTCCAAAAATATTCATCTTACTCTCTCAATCGTTGACCTGCCTAGTACTACCAAGATAGAGATTCTTCCTCCCATTGCAAGCACACCTACTACAATTGATGAGATGGATTCTCTTGTTTGGATAAGTCTTTTCTATTACCTTCACCTCTTCCTTAACTAAGCAAAATGACATTGTTGTCTATCTTTGTTTAACATTTATGCACCATACCTCATTGTGTTTGTCATCAATGGTCCACAATCAGATAATGCATCGTGGTACTTATGTGCACTATACACTTATCCCTCTTCCTCCTTAACAAGTTTATCAAGATTTATGTGATTGAAAAATGAGTTTCCCTCTTGTAGACTTTCCTTGAGTGGTACCAACCACAAATAAGATGGAGAACACAACTCTCACAGGTTATTGAGATTCTTAGGTTATGAGAAACTCCGTCAAAGAAGAAATCAACCTAATGGTTCTTTGTTCTTTATCAACCATATAACACAGCATATTATGGATTTATCTATTCTAAGAATTAGGAGTATTTCCAACATACCTCAGTCCAATAGCCAAGATATAAAGAAAATGTCCTTAAAAGCCTTAGGCATTTATTTAAGGACCTAAACCATTTTGCTAAATATTCACAACTAGTTGTTTTAACATCTATTGGATCTTACCCAGAAAACTTCATTTATGGAGAACCTTAAATCCCAAACTTTGACATTCCAAACAACTCAATAGACTTAGGCTTTGCCACTATAGGACCATCTCAGACTCAAGCCTCCTCCTTCCAAGATGCCTAAGATCTAGATGATAATATTCCCTTCATCGATGAAGAGAAGCTAAATAAATTTTTAAAAAATTTAAGCATCGAGGAATTAAGCCCTAGTAAAAGACGAAGAACAACTAATGATGGTACTAATGATGTGATAGAGTAGACCTTTATGAGAGCTTCAAGATACATAAAGAAGATTGTAACTAAGACCTAGATATGCTAAGATTGTAGCTAAGACCTAGATATGATAGCTGAGAATCCTTTCTCCTTAACGGGCGTCAACTCTCAAGGCCTTCCTCTTAGAGATCTAAGCTAACAAATCATCCTTGTATAACTTATAACTCAAACAAGATCATAGGTCTGATACTTTATGATGCACAAAATCTTTATACAAAGGCAAGTGCGGAGTATAGTTGTATCTTTGTGTAACAAAATTGAACTTATTAAAGACTTAAGCTTTTAAGGGAGAGAGAGAGAGATGTTTAAAGAGAAGCCATATGAAAACACTCAACTTTTATTGATAAAACTAACTTAAACTTGAACTCATAAAAACTTATGAAATTTTGTTCACAATGGAAGAGGTCATTTGCTTATATAGACAAAAGAGATTACAAAAAGACAAACACCTCTAAATAAGATCAAAATCACATCATACCCTAAATAGATAAGAACATCACATCAATTAAAGATAAAAATAATGTCAAATCGTACAATAAATAGATGATACGATGCCGCATCACAAACGACACATAAATATAAAGACAAACAATTAAATAAAAAGACCCATAATAATAACAAGATTCCTAATCTTCATCCCTGTCAGATAAGTTCTTGCCATGATTGCAGATTAGACGGAAAAGCCCCTGCACTCGTGTTGTCAGTACCATCACTAGTTGTTCTTTGTCTTTTACTGGAGCTTGCTTCCTTGGTGTGTAAATTTTTCAAAAATTTATTTAGCTCCTCTTCATCGATCATGGGAATATCATCGTTTGAATCTTGGGCATCTTAGAAGGAAGAGGCTTGAGTCTAAAATAGTCCTACAATGTGACATTCCAAGTTTATTAAGCTTTTTGGAATGTCAAAGTCTAACATTTAAGGTTCTCGAGAAACGAATTCTACTAGGTAAGGTCCAATATATATAGAGACAACTTGCAGTGCATATGTAGGAAAATGGTTTAGGTCTTCAAGAAAATGTCTAAGGCTTTTAAGGACATTTTTCTTATGTCTTGGTCATTGAACTAATGTATAATGGAAATGCACATGATTATCAAAGTAGATAGATCCATCATGTGTTGTGTTATATTGTCGATGAAAAATAAAGAAGCATTGGGTGGATTGATCCTTTAATGAAGTCTCTTATAACCTTAAATCCTTAACAACATATGAGAGTTACATCATCCATCTTATCAGTAGTTAGTACCACTCAAGAAAAGTCCACAAGAAGCAACCTTCATTTTCTCAATTACACAAATATTGATAGACTCGTAAAGGAAGAAGAGAGATAGCACATGCATAGAGAGTAAATCGTGTCCATAAATACCAAAATACATTCTCTAAGAACGGGCCATTGATGAACAACATTGAGAGATAAGGTGCATGAATGTTAAACAAAAAGTGTTGGACGTAATAGAAAAGGCTTATATGGGAAAGAAAAGTTATCTCACCGATGGTAATGGGTGTGATGGCAACAGGAGGGAAGAATTTCTATCTTCACAGTGCTGGGCAAGTCAGCCATTGAAAAAAGGTGAGGAAGAGTTCTTAAGGGAGTGATAAGGCTCATATGCTTTGCAAGGGGAGAAAAGAAATTAGCTAGGATGCTCTGATGACTTTTAATATGTTTAACTATGAATTTAAGATGGGATAACCAATCTTAAATATGTAGTTATCCCATATTTACCTTGGGTAAGGGGAACTTGTCATCTTAAAGTAAAATGATTCAGATGCTTGTAATCAATAACTAATCTCTTTTTTCCTTTGTTCTTTTCTTCACGTAAAAAGCTTGACATGCCCATTCTAATTTAGTCAGCTCGACTAGTCCCTACTTCAGAAGTATAATATGTTCTTTTTATGTCATCTTTAAGTCATCTAGATTCATTCCCAAATGAATGGCCTTTTGGATTAATAGTCTCATTCTTCTTGAATGGAAATTGAACATAAAATTTTGAGTTCTATTATAATGGATGTGGATGAATGATGTTGCCATGGCTTTCTAGGCAATATCGTAGGAGCTAATCTTTGATATTTTCATACCCAGTAGGAACATCTTATAGATTGATGATATTGTAGTCCTTAGTGTACTAACAAAAATGTTGTTTGTAATGAATACACTTTGGCAAAATTTATAACTTTTCTGCTTGACAATAGACATCTATCCAGATAAGTATGTCAAGACTAGAAAATTTTCTTCCCAATGTTTTTATCCAAATAATAAAACTTGGGAAGAATTTTATCCCAATCTTTCTCTTCGTGAAAAGATCTATCTTGAAGGATTTGTTGTCAGCTATGATAAAGTATTCTTCAAAAAATTGTCATTCTTTTGTAGGAAGAATATGTGAATTCATTACATTTCTACAAGCGTTTGTATTCATATAACCAATAGCTAGGATTCGTCTGTGATACTTCTCTATAAGCAACTGTAGCTTGACGTATTGCCATGTTACTATTGGCTTCTTGGGCTGTAACTTAAAATAAGACTCTTTAGTCATGCACATTGGTTCATTATCTTCATCAAAAGGAAACTTTATCATCAATAGATTCACAGTCAGGCAATGCAAACAGTATCTACTCATCTTCACTAGACTATTATTAAAAAAAAATTCAATGTTCTCATCATCTCTTATGGGCATCATAACTTCAAATGACTGTAGGATTTTTATATCCTTTTTGGACTCTTTTAGGGCAACTTTTGGCATAATGACTTGGTTGTCCACAAAAGTAACATCGGTAGGGTTTTTAGTTTCATAAGCACACCACTTAAAGAACCTTATTGAAAGGATAAACTCTTAACAATTTTCTTTTAAAATGTTTCTCTTTCTTTGTATTGCATGCACATTTCTTAATATCTTTGCACTTAATCTTTAAGTACAACTTCTTATATGCTTGTTTGAGTTGAAATCCACCTTTTACCATAGCTTTGACAAACTTATGTTGTTCACTTAATTTATCCAATGTCACCAAAGTTAAAAGGTAGACTTCTCCTACAAAGATTTTAGACATGACTCTGTGAAGATAATTAATTGTTCTTTATAATTCAGGTTGCAACTCATCAAGAAGGAAAAAAATAAATGTGTATCAAAGATTGACATCATTGAAGTCGTTGACAATGTAATATTTTTCAAACATTCTTCAAAAACGCTTCTATAAATATTTTTTGTTCATAAAGCAGCACTTCATTTCAAAGTACTCATATGTACTTTGTCGATCAATGAGTTGGAAATCACCAATGAATTCTTTATGGACCATTCTTAATAAGGAACTAGCTTTTGAAAATTGTACAACTTGCATACGCTTGTATTCACTAAGGTTTTGGAACTATTCTCTTAAAATTCTTGTCATTCTAGAGACAAAATTCTATCAAGATGTCTTTAAGAGACAATTATGACATTATTATTTGAAGATATATCCAGGCGCTAAATTCATATAGTCGATCTTTCTATTTTGTTAGTGGGCCATCATCAAAAGTGAATCATGGACCTGAAGTAAGTCTATAGACAACAGCTACAAATGGTCTAACTAATTTGGTCATTAACTCAGCATCATCAGGTTCATCTTTTATGTGTGGTTGAGAAGAGTATGAAACAACCATGATCATTTGAGATATCTAAGTGAGATCTGTAAGTTGTTATGAGCTCTCTAAAATTTATGTAAAAGAATCAAAGTCTTGGCTGTCAGTGTGACTGTGAAAGCTATTTGGAACTAACTGAAAGGTAATTATGAATTCTTAGTTGGGTATGGGTTCTTTTGTTGTATCTGATGAAGGTCTTTATTTTGATGGAGAAGTTAGTGGTGTAATGATATAAAAAGGTTTAGAAGTTGACAGAATGTATTTTAATAGAGGGTTTGGTTTGGAAGTTTTTCAAGTTGTCTAAACAATGGAAAAGACATTTTGAAGGATTTTCCATAGCCATTAAAATCAAGATAAGATGGAGTGTTATAAGCAGGTTTATGGATGGAAATGTTGAAAGGTATAGTTCATATATAGCCCTAGATTGTTCTTTAGTTATATCTGACTCAATTATTTGACCTCTTCTTAAATTTTTTGAAGTTCTTTTTCCGTATTGGATAACTCTGGTCTATAATAACGTTGGACAATATATCTTCTCATGTCCGAATATTCTCAAAGTTTGATTTAAAAGCTAGATTTTGACAATTTGGTATTGACCCCAAAGATCGGCATAAAATAACATTCTACATTCCTAATGCCTAGTATCAGTAAACAATTATGTCATTTCAGCTAAAAGTCACCCTATTATTACTTCAAAGGGCCATGACAAGGATCTATAACAGTATCCTATCAAGTGTTTTAATTTACATTGATGATATCCCCTTACTCTCAGATCCAACAAGAGCATCAACTCATATTGCAACAATTTTTAGACCTTATAGAGAAATACGAGATCATGCTCTCAACCCGTAAAAGCCAAATTGGTTCAGTCCATAAAGATTTTATGGGCATGAAGTTTCACGATGGTTTTTATCAACCTGGATCACATATAACTAGTGAACTACTAAACTTCTCTAATACAAACCTTATTGTTAAACAGATCTAAAAGTTTCTAAAAATGGTGAATTATATTAGGGATTTTATCCCTCACATGTCAAAATATATCAACCAATTGACAAATCTATTTAAAAAAGCCACTACAATGGCATCCTGACCAGACATAAGCAGTTAAGCAATTAAAGGAGATCAATTAGCATCTACCTCCACTGAAAATTTCTAATTAGGTAAAATCAATCTTCGGACTAATGAGAGTGAAGATATTTGGGAAGCAATCTTAATCGAGGAGATAAAAAATGACAGGTTTTATTATGAACATGTTAGCCAACAATTTAAACCCTCATAAAGGCATTATCACGCAATCTACAAAGAGATTTTGGCAATGAAAAGAAGTATGGAAAAGCTCAATTTCCACCTCAGGCCTTATCTCTTTACAATAAAAAGAAATATTCCTCTTATTCTTTTGATGGATAACCTGCTTAGCATTCCTAAGACAAAGAAATTCTTTCCTCGCGTTGCCAGCACACCCACTATTATTGATAAGATAACTTCTCTTCCCTGGATAAGTCTTTTCCATTATCTCCACCTCTTTCTTAACTAAGCAAAATTACATTGATGTCTATTTTTATTTAATATTCAGGCACCATATCTCACTGTGTCTTCGTCAATGGTCCGCTTTTAGAGAATACATTATGCTACTTATAGGCACTATCTTCTCTTTATGCATGTGTTATATATCTTCCTCGCTTACGAGTCTATCAACATTTATATGCTAGAGAAAATGAACGTTTCCTCTTATAGACTTTCCTTTAGCGATATTAACAACTAATAAGATGCAAGATGCAACTTTTACAAGTTATTGAGGATCTCAAGTTATAGGAGACTCCATTAGAGAAGCAATCCATCTAATGCTTTTTTATCCTTCATCGACCATATAACACAACATATGATGGATCTATCTACTCTTAGAATTAAGTGTATTTCTATGAATCAGAGCCTATTTGCTCTATATCTCTTTATTAGAGACTGTCGTATATATATACACGAATACGGTTTACAAAATAAGGTAAAAAAATTAGTACAGATATGGAAATATAATCTTAGGATACTACATTTCTATAAGATACTACTATCTAATCTAAATAATCTGATTATGATCAGATCATAATATTATGAGATATACATATCTTTGACCAAAATCCCCTTCATGTAGGATCATAGATATATATCATGTCCAACTTGCTAATACACTCTTCAAATGCTTGTTGTTGAAATACTTTGGTAAACACATCAGTTGTCTGCTTCTTTGTTGAAACATAAGTTAGGCATATTGTCACATATTTTACCTTCTCTTTGATGAAATGTCGATCAACCTCAACATGTTTTGTTCTCTCATGATGGACTGGATTGTGTGCCATGCTTAGGGTTGCCTTGTTATCACAATAGTGTTTTATAGGTATCTCAAACTCGATTCCCAATTCTATCAACACTCTCTTTAACCAAAGACTTTCACACATTCTTTTTGCAACAACTCTTAGTTCAGCTTTAGCACTACTCTTGGCTACCACCTTTTGCTTGTTACTTTGACAAGTAACCAAATTTTCCCACACAAAAGTACAATATCTAGTGGTTGATTGTCTATCCTCTTCTGAACTTGCCCAATCTGAATCAGTATATATTTCAATTGTTCTTTAATCTCCTTTCTTGAATAGCAGCCCTTTTCTTGGAGTACCTTTTAGATACCATAGGATCTTATAGACTGCCTCTAAATGCTGTCTCCTTGGTGCATGCATATAGCGACTAACAACACTCACGGCAAAAGCAATATCTGGTCTAGTATGAGACAAATA
>JAJMLV010000003.1:50769050-50786486 GCA_027123465.1 Erythroxylum coca
AGAAGGAATCGATTTTGAAAATTGTAGCCTTCCAGCAGCAACAGAATCTGAGCTTTCCTTCGATTTCTGATTCACAATTCCATCCCTCCCGATCGTAGTGGCTAGCACCGATTGTAATCGCAGAGCTAACCAATCGTTGAGTTGAGAGTTGCGCATTTATTGAAGCACTCCTGATTCCGTTGTCACCATCCTCCGTTTTGCTGTTGATAATGGAGTAGTCGATTCCAGTTACGATGGACTTAGATCTGAAACCTCATATTCATCAACAAGACGCTTCTCTGAGTTCACATATTGCGATGAGTGAACATTTTTTGAGGGATTTAGCCTTGAATTTTCTGTTTTCCTTTTTCCCCATTTTTATGCACGTTAGCAACCTAAAGTTCGGACTTCAAGCTGGCCAAAGTTGTGAAACTCAAACTCAAATTCACCTCGAGGCGCGAATTTTAAACAAAAAATCAAGTTCAACCTAAAAGGTAATCAATTTTGACAACCATATAAAATAAAATAAAAGGATAAATCTTTTCACTTTTAAAAGAATAATAATTTAAGGGGGCAAAAAAAGTAACCAAATACAGGTAAGTCATTAAGATGTCTACACAATGCTTCCTCCTCTTTTTTGGATAAATCTTTTCACTTTGACAAGAATAATAATTTAAGGGGGCAAAAAAAAGTAACCAAACACAGTTAAGTCATTAAGATGTCTACACAATGCTTCCTCCTCTTTTTTTCCCCGGCCTTAATTCTTTCTTTCTTTCTCTTTTCTCTTCGGCCTCCTCTTCAGCAACACCCTTAACAAATTGCTCATCTTTAAATTCTACTGTTATCTTTTATTATCCATGTTATTATTCATTTTTCTTTTAGTCGTTGATCCAAAAGACCACATCGAATCTTTTCTTCATCTCATTCTTTACGAACTCTATATGACGCTTTTGGTAACTACAATAGTGCATAACATTGCAAAAGGAACTGTTAATGCTTAATCTACATGGAACTGTTAATGCTAAATCTATATTAACGTAACTTCTAACCAAAAAGATGTCCATGACATTGCAAAAGGAACTGAAAAACAAACTCTACTTTCTCAAAGGCTAACAAAATTTCGTCTCCTCATAACCGAATATGAATGCACACTGAAGGTCCATGAAAAGAGCGGTGCATGCAGCTTTGATGTAGTACATTTTAGAGCGTATAACAGGAAACAACAGATCATTAGCAGAAGAACTGGATGCCAGCAACACGAGACAATGCAAAATGTGCAGGAAGAGGTGCTTCTTTTTATTTGTATTGCAATCCTTTGCGCAGCGAAGCTCCCTAAGGACAGACCAGCCATGAGGGATGTTGTAACAATGCTTGGCGAGACAAAGCTATGGAGGAACAGTGCCTGTCATAATGGAATACAGCAGTCAACCAACTCACCAATCGTAGGAATTCGTCAGGAACAAGTTTCTTGAAGTTTTTCCTTGCAGTTCTCTCCAGTGTTTATCTTTTTCCTAGAAGCCACAATGGACCACAAGTTTAAAGACAGCTAACAACTATCGGCACACATGAGCATTTATACGTAATTGGATGCAAAAAAGAATCGAGCTAGATATATTTCGAGCATGTGTTAGGTAACCTCAAGTTTATCAAGCCTAAAAATATTGGCTGTTTAGTACATTCAAGAAGAAAACAACTCTAAAATTCACGAGCTATGCAAATGATTATTTTTTGAATTTTTGAAAACTTGAAAAGAAAACGTTTAAAGTTTTTTTCACATCAATGTCAAACCTTCAAATTTTTTAATCAAGTTTCAAAATTTAAAAATGTAACTTGGTGCAAAATGTTTAGTTCGACTAGAAAAGGATGACGCGGAAAACAAAAACATAAGAGATTTGAACAGATGGTTCTGCACTTTGACTTAATTCAATTGTGATAAAATTAAGTATTTCAAATAAATATTCATTAGAGATAATTTTCTCAAGTTTTAAATAATAGTTTCATAAGCGCAATTATTGCTAGTTTTAAATCAAACAAACTCTTAAGCAGACAACATCTTGTTTTTAGATGAAGAAATGTTTTACACTGCTAAATTACATTTTTAAAAGGATTGAAAGTTGATTAAAAAAATTAAATCGTGCACTAATGTGGATAAACTCAAAAAAGAATCATCATCATATCCCGAAGTCCCACAGGCATTCTGGCACAAGTGAAAAAATGGCAACAGTATGTTACATTTCATTAGCAAAGACCAAGGAGAAGTTGTAAGTTTGGGGTGAGAAGGAAATAAAGAGGCCTTTTCATCAATTCAGACCCAATTCTTATACTTCAAGTTCAGTTTGTAATAAAATCTACAAAAATAAGAAGAAATAAATATGGATCATAACAGAGACTTTTGTACCATTAAGGATGTACCTGTGGTAAGAGCCAATATTCTCTTCATTTTAGGCAGAAGCACCAAAAAGAGCAGGTCCTGATCCATTCCCTACATCAAGGAAGCTGCTAGAAATCGGCTGAAAAAAAGATAAAATGTAGAACACATGCTTAGTCCACCCGAAAAACTGAAATTAATACTTTGAAACACGATTTTAAATAACATATATTGGAATAAAAATTAATTCCTACTAAAATGAAACCAAAATCCGTGCTCAATAACTTTTGAAAGTAAATGCAATCTAGTAGCCAGTAGAAAGCATATGAAACTCAAAACCTTCATGTAATAATAAACAGTACAAAACGTTGTCATTTTTCCAGTTAATTTCTCCCCATACAATTTCTTTTAAATCCTTGATAGTGTGTAATCCTCATTAGGGATTTCCTACAAAAAATGGGCAGCTTTGCTCTTAAAGACTCTGAAAAGTACTAGTCCAAAGAAAATATATATTTGCATGGAAACATAATATTCATGACCACTGTTTGTTGTTTGGTCTCTGACTTTTATAGTTAACCAACAACTTCTAAACCCTACGATTTATTTGTTTCTATTTAGAAAGTATCATAGATATGGTTGCATTCTTTAGTATTTAGAAAGCACTCATTGTGCAGGCCGCCAAAGAACTAGAAGACAATCGTCATATGTAAGTAATAATTACTAATACTCAAGCAACAGCCCTTTCATTTATATTCTGTATTTTCTTTTTCTTATTTCCAGTTTCTATTTAAGATGTCTAAAATAAAGTTCAGTTATCCAACAAATAGGACTCTTCTGAACTGCAAATAATACCAATTTCAAAAAGGCCAACTTTCTTAGACCCTGTGCCCTAAACTCAACAATTTACATTCCAAACTACTTGGAAGACGCCTCCAATTAAGTTCAGTTAGCCAACAAATAGTACTCTTCTGAACTGCAAATAATAACAATTCCAAAAAAGGCCAACTTGCTTAGACCCTGTTGCCCTAAACTCAACAATTTACATTCCAAACTACTTGGAGGTAGCCACATTTTAACAGTGTAAGCATCCCACAAACATAAGACCTAATGGAAAGCAATTACTTTACTAGTTTTCAGCACTAGTTGGAACAAAATCTCAACATTTCTTTACAAAAGCACAAGTTGCATATTTATGCACAATAACCTTTACCAGACAATCCACGCTATTGTAAAAAGATACAGCAAAAAGAGGAAAGAAAAGAGAAATGTTGCTAAATGCTAAGAAGAGCATCCTAAGATGAGGTGCAAAATCTGAATTATACTGCAAGCAGATTGTTAGTACACCTCCAACCTGTACACTTACCTCTCTATACTTGGCCTCTGAAAGAGAGAAGGGCTCCTTCTCCCGCACCCCGCCTTTACTTTCAAGCATTCTTTCTAAATCCTGTAAGTTAATGTTAAGTTGTGTTAGAATTAGCAAGTGTGCACAAGAACCTCATATTTTCTGGAAAAGATTTAGCAAAATGTCAGCTACCAGTTACAAGAGCGAAGAGTCAAAATAAATGATCTTCTTGAATAAAGTACACCAGTTAAAACAGTTTTAGACTGCTAGGTCTTTACCTTGCCAGCCAATATCTCAAATTCGAGCAGTTCTTCAACAATATTTTCAAGAACTCGACGATTTTTCTGAAGCATTTCTTTTGCCTTAAAATATGCCAAATCATAAAGCTGCAAGAATAGAAACTTCCAAATGTTACTAAAAGAAATGCTGTCTTGACTACTGGAATCGGTCAGAAAGGATCATAGTCCTAAACTATCAGAAGAAAATGTTTACCTTTTCAACTTTAGCTGCCATTTCGTACTCATAGTTGTTACCCATGCTTAACGATGTACCCTAAAACAGTGTGTAGAACATCCCCTTGTAAATGGTATGCTTGAAATCTTTTAATTTTCTGAGTTTCAGAAAGTTATATCCAATATTTCCAAAAGCAGCACATGACCTAACCACATGACCTAATCACATGGCATTTCTAACAAATTTGACTGTAATTATTGCCCAAGCAGGAGCAAAACAATTAAACAACATAAGGCATACTTTTTATTTGCTTTTAACCATATTTTGAGCTGAAAAGAATTTGGATTACCGCATTGTTACTAAAATAAATAGCTGGACTATCATCAGGACCCCATCCATACTGAATCACCATCCGTGTAGCTATCTAGTACAATTTGGAGACAACATTAGATACATGACTTACTGAGATGATATAGAAGCATTAATAAGCATTTAGTTAAGTGACAGTAACCTCCTGGGCCTGTTTCAGTTCTGCAGCAGAAAGAAAGTTTTCTTCTCCAAAGGGAAGTAATAGTTGGGATGCAACATATGAACCTAAACAAAATACTAGCTTCTTTTCAAGATATGATCTCGACTCCAAATTCCCACTCAAGGACCCGTCGCTCCTGGCCTTACTAATCTTTGTGCATCCAATTCCCTGCAAAAAGAGAAATTAAACAGCTTCCCTCTTTCATTCTGTGAGTCCAGAAAATATAGTGATTATCAACGGTCATTTTCCTAAAAATATTGTTTTCAGAAAGAAAACACTATTATTAGCCAGAAAATAACAATACAGAAAATAGAACATATACGAACGTAAGAAATTCCTGGGTAATTAACCCCTGGAATATCTCGTGACAACATCAACTAATTCCTGAAACAAAATTATCTAAAAAATCTGTCTGGTTGATTTTATCGCTGTTGAAACCCATTCCTTCGCCCATTAGGGCTGATTTGTTTTTACTTTTATTGCTCCTAGCAATTGCTTCTCGTTATGTTCATTTTCGTTCTATTGTAAAATTGATTCATGTTGAACCAGTTTTTCCTAGCTCATATACAAATGACATGAATCTGATATTATAATTTCCATATTTCTTGTAGCAAATTGGCATGCCACCTCACCAAATGGCTACGAGGACTATCCATCTTTTAGTAGCTCCAAATCCATCCCTTAGAGGACAATTTAAATAAACTTGGTTACAATAAAAATTACTAACCTGCCAAGAACAAGGCTCCAACCATAGATTATCAACAATGTCAAAGTTGGGTAATAGAATTGCAATAAGACCACGACCAGCAGCCCAAACAGCATGTGGGAACTTGGCCTCCCTTGTCCACTGTCACATTTTAAACTCTATTAGCTGACTAGTGACATATCAGATGGAACTGATGTTCTGTACATTATTGCAAAAATCTTGTGTACGATCACTACAGCCTCTGAAAGAAAAACCACTTGGATTTCCAATTTCTACCTAAAGCAGAGAGAATGAGAAATGAAAGAGGAGGAGACTCATTGCTTGGTTTCTATCATAGTCAGACTTAGCTACATCATCTCCCAATATTAGGTTCCTATAACACACCTGAGACAGAAATCTAGGGTGTTAAAAAGATCACATTTTCTTTGTTAATGAAAAGTTGGTAACTGTCACGAACCTACATGCTGTATGTTTAATACTAAACTTCTTACCAAATTAGGCAGCCCTTTATACCATATACAGTCCTACAGAAGGCAAGCTATTTCTACAAAGGAAAAGCTTGCATGCATTACCATATTATAAGGGGACTTGAGTTCAAATAACATTCTTCCACAAGAAACCACTAAAAAGCACAAAGGGCAGGGATACCTCAACGCTCTTCAGTAAATCACATTACAAAGGATTTTGAATTATTAAAAAAGTTAATAAATATCTTTCACAATTTCCATTTCTTTCATGGCATCTTTATCAAAAGTTGAAAATAATAATACAATATATGGTAATGTAATAGTATGCTAACAGTATAAACTGAATAAAGCAAAGGACAATATCAAGTCTCTTAATAACTTGTCATAAGAATATAAGTCAGTCAGTAATTAAAAAAGAAATATAGGAAACTCTGTGTGTTGTCTTATAAAAAGGAGTGGAACATGCTAGTACATGGAAAAAGAATGTCTAAACATTATTCTCAACCTTTTAATAACAACACAACTGCTTACGTCAATAGGGGGATTTAGGAGTTCCATTCCATTGCTTATCTGACCATATGGCTCCATTAGATCAACTACATTCTGGAGATCTTCTTTTGTCAATGCTAGTCCCAAATGATTCACCAGCATTCTACTCAATTTCTTTGCAGGCTTAGTTTTTTGAACCCATTTAGGAATAAATCTGCTGAAAGTCTACAACACAAGTTGAGATATAATTAGAAATCCATTGTTATAGATGAATCAGAAACCAGTTAGTATAGAATTGGAATTTTCTTTTATGATAATGTCTATCTTCATTATACATGTTTCAAAAGCAATTAATGTAACTAAACCAGACGTAACAAAATGATAGTTGTAGACAACTTAAGAATTCCAAGTGATTCACTATGTTAATGAAACTCTCTACAGATAAAAAAACTTGTATCAAAAACATAAAACTTAAGACTTTTTGTTGAATATGTCTCCTACCGCAAACCAGCTACAGTAGCTCATGAGCTCATCTGGGTCGAGAAATTTGCTCCTAAAGGCACTACCTTCTAAAGCAACCGGAACAAGCTTTAATTCTATAGGTCTTAAAAGAGCAGTCTTCTCTGCAACCTGAAAAATTCAAAAGATGATCAAAGAGAAACAATATGTAATAATAAAGTAAGTTTGGTAAATTCATAAATTCATCTAAAATATTGGCTTCTGAGAATTGTAGTTAGCCAAAGATGCATATCGAGAAACAAGCAATTTTGGGAATAAGACAAAAAAGACAATCTCCTAATTGGGTGTATTTGTAATGCAAAGAAAAAGTATCATGGTCAGATAAAGGATTGAGCTAGTGTACCAAGATATGCAGACTTAGGTCATCTCAAGGAATAATGATTAAACAGAAATCTGTAAATTAACAAACACTTGGAAAGAGTAAAGGTGAGAACAAAATTTTTCTCAGAATTATTTTAAACAAAAAAAATATGAATTGGCACTAGAAAAAGACGTGAATGTCATCTCAAGAATATCTGCACATTCAGGAATTACCTTCTTCCAATCTACATAGTCAACAAGATCCTCATCCATGGACTCTTTTGCAGCCATATGTAAAATCTTCTCCCTTTCTGCTTGAGTCGGTTGCTGAAGATAAAATACCCTATCCATCCGACCAGGCCTTTGTAAAGCTTCATCAATTTGTTTGATGTTTCTAGTTGTCGCCATCAAAACAACCCCATCTTGTTTCTCAAACCTGTACAAGTATAGTGTAGCTAACAGGATGAGAAGGATATAAAAAGAAAGATTATGAGTTGTAAACCAGTAGCATTTAATTTCCATACAAAACCAAAATTAATGCATTGCAAAAACTTCAATTGGCATTAAGGAAATAAGATGACAACACAGCTCCACAAGTTAACACATTAACCAATTAAAACAAAAATGAGAGCGAGGAAGAGAGGGAAATAGAACAGAGCCATATATTGCAAAATCACATTGGGTATCAAGGTAAATAACAAGTTAGCCAAGAACAATATGTTAGTCTATAGGCCATAAACTTTTTGATGTTCAATCTCAATTTTCTCCAAGGAGTAGGTTTTAGTCTGTAGGCCATAAACTTTTGATGTTCAATCTCAATTTTCTCCAAGGAGTAGGTCCAGGGGAAAGTATACAGATTTACCCTTTAAGCCTGTACTCCACCCACAATAAGTAATGTCAATAAGAAAAAGAAACTAAAAATCAAATTGAGAACAGAATAGTTGGTTAACATAAGCAACTAAATACTGTTAACTTTATATTCTTCCAATGAGGAATTCCCTATAGAAAATAAAAATAAGTTTGCATGACATTTGCATGTTATCACCTCAAAGTATACCTAGGACTTTGGTCAAGCTGCAAAATACTCAGGGAATTACCCATCAAGTTCCACTAGAAGTTGATTAATGAAGGCCTCGTGATCCTGTTTTTTAGTATGAATGAACTTGCCACGGACACCAGCGAAAAGGTCAAAATCCTCCACAAAGATGATCACAGGTGCCTAGAAGTAACAATTGACAATCAGCAAATATAGAATGAGCATGTTTAATAGATGTACATGTTTCTCTCATGGAAAAGGAAAATTAATTAATTGTCAACAATTATGCAGTGAAATTCCAGTTATAACCATTTTTGGGGAAAAAAAAATTCAATTCTGTACCTCAAGCTTAAGTCATTTACCTAGCATCAGCAAAAATTACAGCCTACTGCCAAAGCTAAGGTAACAAAACTCAATACTTTCTAACATAGAACTTCATTAGAACTTGTGGAAAAATGTAGAACAAAAAGGTTTCTAAAAAACAAAGGTAAATTCCAAATGTGCAACATGTTGGCAGACGTTTCTACATTCAAAAGAAGATTTTGAAATGAAATCTTCCAAGGACTTGATGAAGACTATTTACTGCACAACAAAGACTTTCAGAAAGCTAAATTTTCTCTTCCAAACAGACTCAAACAGAAAATTCATCCTTAGCTGTAGCAAAAGTGATGATATTTCAGCCATCCACTGTTAAATTACCAATGTTGTAACGAGGTAATTTTGGAGTTAAACAGGCTAGATTTCCATGTTATAGTGACATAATATCTAAAAGCCTTGTATCTTTCAGAAAATTCAAAGTCTAAACCAGAAACTTCTCACAAACAGAAATACAAACCCGGCCAGGAAGAAACTACAATTGTGGAACAGAAGCATTCATCATTAAAATTCATAATAACCAGAAAATTATCACCATTCTGTCCTATCACACTAAATATCCACAAAGCAATGCAGAAACGAAAGGTAAAGAATATGGAACAACCAAATCCCTAGCAGTTTGAAATAGTTCTCTAATATTCGATGCACTTTGGCCAACCCATAATCCAGCCTCCAATTGCTGGGCTTTAACTTTGACAACAGGCACCTTAGCTTCTGCAGCAATAGCCAGCGCTAGAGAAGTCTTTCCTGTTCCTCTCTCACCTACAATGAGAACTCCCTGCGATATAACCTCAAATGTTTTACAAGTTGGCTTGACCAAATTAGAAATAAACGTCTACCCGGCAGCAAAAATTAACACTCTTAAGACCCAGAAACATCCAAAGTTCAAATTACACTTTCAACAACCACATAAGAGAACCATAATATGCAGATTAAATCAATCAATGTCTTCGATTTAGTTGGAAAACCTTCAGCTGAAAACTACCAAAAATGGTGGAAGGAAATCCCTTGATCCTGATCAGCCTCACAATTGTAGTCTCCAATTACACACAATATGACTATCATGCAGCAAATACTATCTAAAATTGCCCACTGATGAAGCCAAGTTAACCCAATCTAGAAATAACATCCAAGAAATTTGATCCTTATGATTAAAACTTGTGAGAAACTGGAAGTCTTGATTACTGCCGACAAGATGTGATTGCATAAACTTATTGCATCACAGCTTAATTCTTAGATAGCAAGTCTGAGATAACCAAAGAAAAGAAGGCACAAGATGAAACAATGACATGCATGAATACAATTTTTACTATTGATAAAGTCAAGAATAACATACCCGAGGTGCACGGGCACCCATCTCCTGGAATGCACTAGGATTTTGTAGAAATGCTACAACTTCACTGATCTCCTCTCTCATAGACTCAATGCTAGCAAAATCCTTCAAAGGTATAGGAGGATTCTTCACCCTCTGGAAAGCAGTTCAGGCTATTATAATCCATTTTAACAAACTCATAAATCAGATAGTGCCTATGAAATAATTACGAACCTTCATTCGGTCAAAAGCACTTCTAATAGGGTCGATTCCAGCCTTCTTTTTACGTTTGATTCTCTTGACCTTGTAATTAATGTAGGCTTTCTGCAACATAGCATAAAGAGAGAGGAAAAACAATCAACTTGAACTATGGTCCTGGAGCAGAAGCACTATTGAGCAACTAAACTCCAAAGCAAAGTTGGTCAAAATCTATAAACAAGATCAATGATGTTTTGTTTCTTAGTCAAAGAGAGACCAGTTATGCATGGAAAAAGTGATTCAACGGATCCCACAAATGATCATGTAAGGCCAACCCAAATCCCAAAACTATAACTGGAGTATTGAATGACAAAGCAAGTGAAATCAGAAACAGAAATTACTGACAGCAGATGAGAAAATATTGTACTACTACAGAATGTTAACAACAAGAAAGGTGAGCTCAGTATCATTTGGAATGGGTAAGACACCACTGGAAGTCCCAATTCAGGTAGACACTCGTAGAAATGAACTTCGTAAGCAAGATTAAAAAATATAATAAACTTGGAAATCATTGATCTTTAAATTGTACTTGTGAATTTCACTTTTGGGACAGTCGGAATTGGAATTTTGACCCTAAAAATGCATATTACGCTGTATGCTGTCAAATGCAATTAGAATTTTGATTCCAAATAACTTAAATGGAGCTACTTTTGTTAAAATTCCAATTCTTAAGATGAACATAAAAACCCAGGTCCTAATAACCTCCTTCTCTGTAAATTATATTCACTAAAACTTACTGTAATTGCAATTGAAATCAATCCAAAACAATTCCCGCTCCAAATTCAGGATCATCTAAGAAGCAATTACAAGTTTATAGTAACAAATTGGGTAATTCACAGGAAAAAGCAGCAAGAAGAGAATTCAGAGTACAGGAAACCCATAATAAATAAAGATAATGCTAACTAAAGGGAGGAGCAACAAAGTCCACTTTTACAATGAAATCAACCCTGTTGAGAACCAAGGCTTATCTTTACATGTGAAAAGTAAATTTTCCAAGGTTTTGAATTCTAGAAAGAATTAAGAAGACTACCATTGAAGAAAGCCACAATAATACAAATAATGTGAAACAAACAAAATAAGATTGAGCTATAATTCTCTAAATTTTGACAAATTCCAACTTTACTAAAAGAAATACAATATCTTATTCAAATTCCATAAAGTATTATGAATTATAGTGATAGCTGCAAAGGGGAGTATATTAATTCAGCTATTTCATCTGCACGTTAACATCCACTTAACGCAATGGCAACTCATGAAACACTTGAGCTTTATACTATAGTTTCATACACATTGGCTACAGACTTTAAAGAATTGCATCCGATACTTCTCACACATATTTGGTTTAAAATTTCCTTAAAGAACCACAATATCTACCTTTCCTTTGGACGAAGTAAGTTTTAACTTTCAAGACCTTGATTATAATGTTACAATTTCCACGTCATTTTTTTCTTGAAACCTAGTAACATCAAGAATCAAAACTATTCACCAAAACCAAATTAAAGCTCTTCAAAACCGAAGCAGTTATCAATAATATTGGCAATGATCATGAGGAGGAACAGAACCTTATAGTTTTTACAACACCCAGATTAGGAACAGTTTAAAATATTCAGAACTTGAAAAGGTTATTAAAACCAGCAGAGAGAAGGATAAAGTGGTACCACTCTCTGCAACTTCCTCAAGTTTGGATTTTTGCGTAAAGGTCCAAAACCAAGAAGCCTTGGAATTTTTTTCTTCATAAACCGTAATACATGGTACACAATGTATCCATATATGAAGGTTCTAATGATGAACCAAAAGTACCACTGAAAGCCATCTCTTTTCCTGGACCTAAAACTCATTTCTGCCTCAGATTGCCATCTTAAGTACCATGTTGAGGCAACAGATTGACCAATTTCCTCTGGCCAAGCCATTCCCAGTCTCATCCTTACCTGTACAAGAAGAGGAAGCTTAACACTATTGAAACATATGCATGCAAATATAATCACTTGTGAAACAAGTCATAAGCTTTGAATAATCAGTTACCGGGAAAGGAATGAGCAACTCCAGCGTAGGAAAAATTATCACCATCATTATATCATCATTGAGATTTTTAATTTTTTCTAACAACAATTCTCTCCCAGTTGATACGACTCTGTTCTTCCACAACTCATTTAGGCATTGGCAAGTAAGCCTTATCATTAAGAGAAACTGTTGATGGAAATTCAATTCTGAGAAAGGGATCCACATCAGATACACTGCAGTTGGTATACCATTTGCAAGCAATTTCATGTAGAGCCCATCAAAACCTCCAAAATCTTCAAAAAGCATATCAAATTCCTGGAGTAAAACCATTATGATTTATTATTTTTGTAGAATGACCTATTTATATGAAAGAGATGAATTTGACAATATCCTATATAACCTTAACGTCAACATAAATTTCCTTTTCATCTCCCTTCAATGTCATATACATAGCACCCCAATCATGCCTGATTCGAACGTGCTCCACTAATTTTTTTGATACAACATATGGAACAGCCAATGGGTCCATTTCCCACCTTTTCTTCTCATCATTGTACCAAGTATTTGCAATCACTCTATCTCGATCCAAAAGAATTCGTTCCTGCAATCAATGTATACCAAATGGTTGATGATTAAATAAAATCAAAATGATATTCAAATATCAACATGTAATAAGACAAATAGCAGAACATAGAGATATACAGAAAAGATAGACTTTCAAATTCAGTTTCCTTGCATTGAAAAAAAAAAAAGATTGTAAAGTAACAGATATTACATGGATACCTTCACCATTTACTTTCTTTGACTGATAAAACTAAACCCTGTATCTGCCTCAAGAATATACCTAAAACTTCCAACATCAAGCTATTAATAGAGAACTAAATGTCATGACATAATTCTACACATTTCAAAAGGGGGAAAAATATATATCAAGATCACTTGACAAGAAGAAAATTTCAACTATTGAAGGAAATAGAACAAATATCAAGGTAGGAAGAGGTGAGGTTGCAAGAAAGGATTGCAACAGTTTGGCAGCTTATATGCATTCTAGCTTAGATTTTAAAATTTTTCAACGCTTTCTGATGAATATGGACAATTCATATGAGTACATAATCTAGCGACTTGAAAAGCTTGTGTGGAAGTGTCCTGGATAATTAAATGGAAACTAGACTTCAAGGGTCATAACAAAATCACATGATTCCTTCAAATTTACATTGTTTTTTTTAAGTCCCAATGGCACATCAATTAGCTACCTGCTTTTGGGCCACATAGTGTTTACCAAAGTCAACATCTTCCAATAATTTTCTTTTCAGGTCGGCCTTTGTTTCTTCACGCCATTTCTTCCAGCCATGGTACAAACGGAGACGTGCAGCCTTAGGAACCACAATTTCTTTATCTCCAAACATCCACTTCAGCTCAACTTCCGGGTAACCCTTCACAACCTCACCCTCTGGAGTTTTTACAACAAAACGCTTTTCATCACCAAACTTCTTCATCTTTTTTCTCATACGAGCCTCTAGATCCTTCTGTAGTTTACTCGAATCTCTAAGGCCTAGCTTTATACGTATTGCAAAGTCCATTGAATCTTGATCAAATAGAGGTCCAGGGCCTTTAACATCCACAACAGCTGGCAGAATCTTTTGTTCCAGCAATTTTTTCTGTGCAGTTTCCAATTCTTTTTGGATTTCTACTTTGGAGAGCTTGGTTATTGGCCCTTTTTCAGAACTGCAAGAACAATAAGCAATGGTCACATAATAAGTTTTAGCACAACACTCCTATTACTAACAGTGAGTAAGAAAATGATCTAAAGATAAAGGGACAGATTACAATTTCTAAAAACACATAAAAATATTGTAGAACGGAGAAGCAATATACTTAAGAACTGATCTTAGTTGCAAGCTTCAAAATATATCACCTGACTAAAAGGAAAAGAAGCAGGTACTGCATGGCTAATGAGTTACAACAAAAAATTACAAGAGACGAGCTAAAAAATGCTCTTAAAGGTGCACACTGCTTGAAGTTCCTACATCTATTCTGACCACAAACCAACACTACTTCAAACAAACAAATGCATCCTCACCTTGCACTTCCTAGAAGGTTTTCCTAACATGAAATTTAATATTCCTTCCATGATATTCCCAGAAATTCTGTAGATCTAACTCATTCAATTATGTGATCTCTATCTATTCACCAGATGCTTTGGTCTCTGGTAACCCATTCAAGGATTTCAAGCATATACAACTAAGCGAGATTTGACAAGTATACTGCAATGGTGGTAGCACTAATGCTTTTAATGTTTAACGTTAGTCTGCCGATTATAACTGCACTACTTCCATGGAAACTAACTCAACAAGGCCCACAGGCAAAATTTTGACCAGTACGCTAAAAGCAGAGCAAAAATATTAATCATATAAATAACCATCTTTACACCAGAAATACGATTTCTTTAGTTCGTTTAGACTGGACCTAATACGGACGTCAAAACTCAAACTGTACTGAATTACCACTTACCTAGTCTGCTGTCGCTTCAATTCCTGGCTAAACATCTTCACCAACTCGTCACACTCCCTCTCGATAAAGCAAAGCTCTCTAATCCCAACACTCATCGCCATTGTCTCCCTCCGCAAAATTTTATCCTCAATCTTACCAACTCTTTCCCATATCCCACTATACTCTTCCTCCATCACTCTCATTTTCTCCTCCAACTCGTCCATTTTGTCCTTCTCCTCATTTGTCTCTGAATTCTCATACTCTCTCCTCAGCTTCATTGACTCGTCTACCATCTCATCTGCACGATTCATCAAGCTCTCTTTTTCTCTTTTCAACTCCCTCACTTCCTGAAATAACTCTTCCATTATCTCTCCTTGCAATTTCTCCTTTTTTGTTTTCACGGCCTTCAACGCCAACTTAACTTGCTCGAGGGCTACATTTCCCTTTCTAGCCTCCTCTATGCGCTTCAACAACTTTGAAACCTCCTCTAGCAAACTTCGAGTACTATCTGAATACCCATGCCCCTTTGATTGAGATTGTTCATCCAACTCTTCCTTCAATGCAGCTTCACCGGAAACTGGACCAATAAAAGCCTGAGCAGGCAATGAGCTAACTGAAAAGAACCCAACGGCAATGCAACACAAAGTATACACTATAGACCTTGTAATTCCCTTCAGTATGCATCTTTCAGATCTTGTGACACACCCAATTGAGAAATTCGATTGCTTTTCCTGTTTTGAGCTCGCAGGTGGATCCAAAAAGCGACCGTGGGCATGTTCTGACCTTAAAGCTGCTTTTTGGACACTCCAAACCCGTAAAACCCTCGCTAACGGAAGATTCCTGCATGATTTAGAGGTGAATTTCGAGGTTCTCAATCTATATCTGATTGGTGGTGAAGAAAGTTTGTGATTTTGAGAGAAATGGAAGAGAGAAGGAGTGAAAACTGAGGCCATGAGGGCTTAGTTAAGTAACAAGGAGCATGCAAAGGAAAGTACGAGGTTGTTGGCCATTGTGGGATTGAGCGAAGACTTGTGAGTGAAAGTTTTTGGTCACTTCTTCTGAGTTTCACTAGAAGATAATTGCAAGACTCAGTCGGGCAGTTCCATTCGAGGGTGTGACAGAAGCATGGGTACGGGATCGAAGGAGAGTTTGGTCCGGTTCATGTAATCCGGTTCTTTTTCATCTCCTCTCCGGTTTAGACTTGCACAAAGGGCAGAACTTTTTTCCTTATAAATTCATAATGAAAATAATGGATTTTGGGTCCATTTTAAAAATTCAACCTTTTTCTTTCTATAAAAATTATGCTATTATTGTGAAACAATTCTTGATGGAATTTAATATCTTGAGAGATTACTCAATGTTTGTAAATTGAGTTTAATCTTGATATTTGATATTAAAAAGGTGTAAAATTAATTAACTGTCATATTAACACTTCGGAAAAATATAATTCACTAAGAGTATATTACTTTAATATAGTGATTATAAACAATTTTCAGGTTTTTTTAGTATTTTTTATCAAAAATAATATGTAATTGAGATAATTTAAGAGATTATAAAAAGTTAAGAGGTTGCCTGATTATAATTAATGTTCGATTATTACCGATATTTTAAAAATTGAATCAGACCAATCGATTCAACCTAAAATAGTATGAATTAGCTAGTTGTTTGGTTTAGTTTCATTTAATGACTTGTATATATACAAACTAGCCGATTTACTAGAGAACTAACTAGTTTATCACTGAACCAGTCGAAACAGACAATCTATATACCTAAACTTTAGATTTTAGAAATAAAAAATTAAAATTCTCGTCGCCTTTACTCTTTGCTCTTCACCATCTTACTCTTCACATATCTCATCGCTTCTATAGAAGCATGTAAGTAAAAATGATACATATGAGTAAGTTGTAGCAGAAATCGAGCCCTGTTGACTCTTCTTGGGCAGCTATTGTGAACTCAATGGTCGAAGGAGTTATGTCCTCTAACTTGCATAGCTAGTCTAAGATAACTTGCTTGTTGAAGCAACTTCGATCTCCTAATTCCTCTGAGACTAAGCACCGTAATCAAAGGGATTGTCTCTACATCTGATTGACAAGGACTTCTTGAAGGTTTCGAAGATTGTTTTTATTCCGAAGGGTTTATGATGCTTGTTTGAGTTTAAAATGCAATCTTTCTTTTTTTTCTTGAAATTTCTGCTTCTCTTATTGATCTCTCTCTCAAAGTTGTAGTGGCACTTGGGACAGGTTTCTTCATGATGTAGTGACCATCAAAATTGGGGCTCTCTCTCAGAGATGCAATGGTCGAGCTTTAAACTTAGATGGTTTTATATTTCCATAAATGAGTAAAGTATCTAGTTCAACAGAGATAGATTCGAAAAGCCACTACGGATGGGTAAAGAGTATAAAGGAGAAGCCCATTCTCTTAAAGCCACTCATTAAAGAATATCGGTCAAAAAATAAGTCTGTCTACTACTTTCTTTCACTGGGAATGGGAATAACGCTTGACAAATCTCTCAAACGCAAGTTATTGCTCATTTTCTATTTTGGTGCTGCTATTATTAACTTATTGGAGAGGATGAGGGAAGAATATATTGTAAGTTCCTATGAGGTATGGTGTTGGACCCCGAACTTTTCTTAGAAAATTAGAACTATTAAATGAGAAATATGGATAGATTCATGTCGTGCTTTGGTGCTTTTAGTGGATAAGAGATTTTGAAATGGGAAGGATTATGGTGAAAGTTAGAAGTAGAATGAAAGCAAAAATGAAGTTGAATTTGTGTAGTAAGTTGATGAAGAATATGTATATATGTGTATGT